>AUXH01000111.1:0-40123 GCA_000482145.1 Strigomonas culicis
TTCAAGGGCCGCGCCGCGCAGTGCCACACCGGCACGAAGGGCGGCGCGAACGGCGTGGGACCGAACCTCTTCGGCATCGTGAGCCGCAAGTCCGGCACCGTCGACGGGTTCGCCTACAGCAAGGCGAACGCCGACAGCGGTGTCATCTGGACCCCGGAGGTGCTCGACGTCTATCTGGAGAACCCGAAGAAGTTCATGCCGGGCACCAAGATGTCCTTCGCCGGCATCAAGAAGCCCCAGGAGCGCGCGGACCTCATCGCCTACCTCGAGACGCTTAAGTAAGACCAAACACGATCGATGTGAGCCCCCCACGATGTCCTTCCTGATTTTTTTCTTTTTTTTTATGTAGAAGATGACGATATGGTTTATTTTTACTCTCTTCTCTTTTAAAAAAAAAAAAAGAAAAAAGGTGCTATAGTAAAAAGACAAGAAATAAATGGAATTGATGAATAGCATAGTAAATGTGATGATAACACGCAAGAAAAACGAACTCGACGAGAGTGCATTTTAAAAAAAAATAAGAACAAAAGAAAAAATGGAGATCTTGACATACCTTCGAACATAGATCTTTTTTTCTCTTTTTTCTTTTTTTTTAATTCTGTATTACAGATCGCCACGTTTTGCTTCAGAAAACTGCACTGTTGTTCTTTTACTTTTTATTCTCTTTTTGTTTGTTTGTTTGTCTTTTTTTCCTTTTTTTCAATATTTCTCTCTTTTTTTACTTTTTACCTAACACCTTAGTGAACTTATTATCATTATTATTTTTCCTCAAAACAAAACACAAAAAAAAATGAAAAGGAAAATTATTTGAATGCTTTTTTATTTCTTCGTGTGAGAAGAACAAGAAATGAAAGGCCACAGATATTCTTTTCACAAAAAAAAGAGCATTTTTGCGCTTTGTTAAAAAAAAACGTATGGTATTCAATGAAATAAACTGTGAAACAGTAATGTATGCATATTAGTTTATGTATGTATATATGTGTGTGCGTTTGGCATCATCTGACTACTCTTACACCTTTCTTTTTTTGTCGCTGTTTTTTTTTATCATTACAAGAGAAAAGAAGAGGTTTCTTTTTCTCTGCACACGTACGCCCACGTATGTGTGTGTGAAACTCTAAAAGACTCGTAAGAACAAAAAGAGAAGATAACTTTTTGTCATCATAAATACTCTCTTTTTTTATTATTTGCCTATTTACTGTAATATACGTTTTTTTTTATTTTTTTCCTCGTAGGTATCTACTTACATTAGAAGGAGAGAGCAGCAGCAGGTATATAAAGAAGTATCTATTCACACAAAAAAAAACAATTATTCACTTATTGTATTTCTTCTTTTTTGTTTTTCTTTTTTTGTGTGTGTGTCTTTCTCTCTCTTTTTCAACTACTTGATTATACATATATATACATAATTATAATCATGCCTTTTGATAGATATATACACCAAAGTTTTGATAACCAGCTGACGCCGGCGCCATCCGATGTGCTGGACCTTGCGAATCTGAAAAATGCGCTGAAGTATGTGTTAAACATACCCAACCACCCCCACGCGACGGAGAGCGACAACCACACCCATGTCACCGCCAGCGGCTCATCCTTCGATCTGCGGGGCAGCAACAACGGGAATGCCATTACGAACCACCTCGTGTATATCAAGAACAGCGTCAACCCGCCTTTGCAGATCGTCACGTCTCCGGCGGAGCGGTGGGTCATGCCCGTGCGGATATTGGAGGAGCGATGGCGGGCGCGGGTGCGCGCAATCGACGCGGCGCGCCCCGCGGCAAGCACGCATCCGGCGGAACTCCCAAATCCACCGACGCAGCCGATGCACAGCAGCGCGCGAAAGCCGGTCCTGCCGGCGTCGGAGCAGCACCTCCATCACAACGTGGTCTACTCCTACGGCACCATTCCCCTTCTCACCCACTCGCCGGATGCCCACCTCTCTTCCTCCGCCAGTCCTCTCCACTCCATCCAGGTCTTCTTGAACATCTTCACCGCCTTCGGGGTGAGCTACGAACAGAAGAAGAGGGTCTTTCCGTCTCTTCTGTGGAAGACGGAGGCAGCGGAACGGAGTCGGCTGGACGCACAAAGCCAACCCTATCATAACACCACTGCCGCTACACCACCTACATTTGAATCCCTTTTAGCGCTTCAGGATGAGAAAGACGCGGCGGATAATACAAATAATAATAAAACAAATAATATGAATCGAAGTGTACAAATAGGCGTCTTGGAGAAGAGACGCTTCCTCCATGTAATGGATGTGGTTCAGCTGGAGGTGCTCTTCGAAAAACTCAACTGGCGGCTCATCGGGAACCTCCGGCTGCTGCCCATCAACAACGTCAACCGCGACCTCCGCACCAGCGCCAGCCATCCGGATGCGGCGAGCGACAGCAAGGTGCCCGGCGGGGCCAAAAAATCGGAGCGCTACCAGGCGGATAACCTGAAGCCCGACCGCCGCGCCAACGCGAAGCGGAAGAATTTGTACGTTCCTTTTTTATACGAGGTGCTGCTGCTGACCCCGCGAACGGAGACAAGTGTGCAGGCAGATGAGTCCGTCCTCCGCTACAGCAGTTTCTTATACGTCTATAAGGAAGACCGCGATGCATCACTACATGACGACGACGACGACGATGGGCGGCGGCCGCCGCACCGCGCGGTGGCGGCGCCGTCAGCTGACGAGGACCGCGTGGCACTGGTACAAGAGCGTGCCGCGCGCGCGCTGGAAGAGATCAAAAAGGAGAAGGACAAGCTGGCGAACCCCAAGGCGGCCGCGCACCACGCGCGGAAGCTGGCCCCCGACGCGGCCCACCACCACCAGCCGGAGGGGACGGTGCAGCAGGAGCCGCCGCAGGAGGGGGTCAAACAGGCCCCGCGGCTGCCGCCGCGCTGGTATCAGCTGCGTGAGCTCAAGGTCGGGTGCGGGATGGCGGTCAAGAATGATTTTGCGACGGGCGTCAATCTGTACTGGGGCGTTGCGCTGCGCTGCGGCGGCGGCACCGCCTTCTCCGCGCACATGGACGTGCTGCGGAGGCTGTGCTGCAATACGCACTACACCGCGTATCAGTACGAGCGCGGGGCCGCGGCCGCGCCGCGGCGGATGCGCAAGTGGGAATGCTCGACGCGGCTCTGTGTGAATCTCATCACCCTCCACCGCACGGCCCTCGATGTGGGCCTCAAGTGGTATCCCTTTCATTACTTTCACACATGGGTGGCGCCATCGCCGGCGGCGGACGGTGGAAGCGGCGCCACGTCGCTCTCCCTCCCCCAAATCGCCTTGAAGAACACAACGATTAGCTTTTCACACAGCTACAGCAGTAAGTACCACCGCGGCCTCTCCTTCGGCCTCGAGATGGCGGACGTCACAGAAGGTTTGCTGCGCTGCTGGCAGGACCATCAGCAAAAGCAGCAGCAACAGCAGCAACGGCAGCAGCAGACACAGGCTGCACCACCAAAAAGGGAAGAAAAGAACCACCCTCCTCCCACTCCTCCTAACACGAACGCGAACACTAGTAATAACAATAACAACAGCAATAGCAATAATAATAATAATAATAATCATAATGGTGGATGGATTTCGCTAGACTGGGTCAAGACGTCGTACCATGTTTCAACGAACTTTGTCACGTCGGTCTTCTCGTCCTCGTCGAGCGCCAACCACCATGGCCCGGCAAAGAGCCACCCGCATCCGACGCCCAACACGAACACCCTCCTGACCGCCGCGCAGCGGCAGCAACAGCAGGCCTTTACGCGGCTGCACGGCTGCTATCAGTGGGTGCGGGAGCGCGGAAAGAGCGAGTGCGGCCGCACCCAACAGCTCCTACAGCAGGGATGGCAGGCAGTCCAGCGTGGCAGCTGGATACAGACTGCGCTGGAGAGCGCCACGTATGACGTGGCAGTGGGTGTGAGCACCAATTATTATCAATATAATACTAATAACAATAATGATAACATGGCGACGAATACGGTACGCAATAGAATGAAGTACGGAGGCCTACAAACGTATATTATCATTACGGCGAAGTAAACAAAAAGAAAAAAGAAATAGAAGGGTGGTGGTGCGGTTTTTGTTATTGGTGCGGTTGTTATCGCACATGCACACACAAGAAAAAAAAGTTTTGGTATTGCAGAGCATAGACGTGTGTACATTTACTGTTTGGTATAATACTGTAAAGAAAAGAAACTAAATAATAAATAAATAAAAATCTCTGATAGAAGGAAAGAAGAATCGAAACTGTTAAGGGTCATAATAGAACACGAAGTATTTCTCTGCGTGAGCACATTTTTTTTTTTTTCTCTCTCTTTTTCCTTCTTATGTTTCTTCACGTATACCTACCTACATATAGAAGTACCTCTTATAAATATAGACAACATCAAAAATGCTTCCCAGTGCCATCCACACGGATGCGAGTAGGCCCTACGGCCTCCGTGGACTCGTCGCTTCTGAAAGTACAGACACGATCACCACCACGACCACGGCGGGTGAAAGCCACAACGACGTCCTCATCATCGATGAGGATGAGGACGAGGAACAGATGTTGACGAACATCGCACACGTCGGCGGGAGCTCCGCCGTGCGTCATGAGCAACGCGAGGCGTACGACCCCTCGCTTCTCTCCAGCCCCCGCCCGAGTGGTGTTGGCCTCGACCAGCTGGAGGCGGATGAAGAGATCGCCGAGCTGCAGGCCGCGTACAAAAAGTACGTCCGGCGCGTCATGCAACGCTATCAGAGCGCGCGGCGTGGGAGCCGCGGCGGCGCCGCGCCATCGCCGGCGCCGGCCGGGGACGATGGCAGCCTCTACAGTTACGACACGTCGCTGTATCACTACGTGGTGGGCGTCGTGAACCCCCTCTCCGGCGAGCGCGCAGCGGCGCTCTCCGTGTTGGAGTCGATGCACTCCGAGTTCGGGCCGCAACGCGTGCTGGCGCTGAACGCGGACGTCTTCGCGCGGCCGGAGGGGATCCGCACGCTGATCAAAACGCACGCCGTGCTGTTTTTTGCCGACGCCCTCGCCGAAGACCGCACGGACGAGCTCTTTTCGCTCTGCAAAGTGTGCGATCCCGCCGCGGGCAGCGCGGCGAGATCCACCATCTGTTTCTCCGTCGCATCGAATATTCCGCAGAACCGCAAGAGCCGCGGCACCGTTGTCGTCTCCGGCGGCGACGGCACGATTTCCTTCGTCATGCAGCAGGTAGATGCATGCCGGCAGGAGCTGGCGGAGGAGTTCTTCTACCATTTTTTTCGCAAGTACCCCTCCAAGTCGTCGGCGTCGGCGAGCGCGACGCTGACGGCGGCGAGGCGCAAGGTGCGCATCCAGCGCGTGCATGGCACCTGCACCCCGTTCTACATCCTGCCGGCGATTGCGCCGCTGCCGCTCGGCACCGGCAACGACTACTCCAACAGCGTCGGCTTCGGCAAAGGGCTGCTGCCCTTCCATTATACGCAGAGCTCGCCCGCCTTCGCGGCGCACCATCAGCCGCTCGCCACGGATGCGGACGGCGCGGGACGGTACAACTTAGCGACGCTCTTCTGCGCGTGGTGGGGGGAGGTGGAAATCGGGCACATTCTCTCGCAGTGCGTGGAGGCCCCGGCGGTGCCGTTCGACCGATGGTCCGCCGAGTTCGCCACGCTCGCCTGCGCGCAGAATCATTTCCTTCTGAACACCCCCAGCAGGCCGCACCGGCGGCGGTCGAAGCTGCACCACGCGGCCGCGCTGCCGCCGCGCGCGGAGGTGGAGCCGGCGAGCTACGCGCGCTACATTGATTGGCACGCGCTGCGTCAGCAGAGCGCGCGGCCGCGGGCGAACTACGCGAAGACAAAGAAGAAGGAGGCAGAGGCCGCGGTGCGCCACCCGGCTGTGGACGGCTACAAACAGTACGATGTGATTAACTACCTCGGCATCGGCTTCGATGCCTTTGTCGCGCGGCAGTTTGACACGACGCGCAAGCGGCACCCGGAGCTGTGCGCCACGCGCGCGCAGAACTATGTCGTCTACGGCCTCATGGGCTTCCACGGTGCCGTGCAGTGCCGCAGCATCCGCAAGCTCATCCCATACCTCTCCGTGCCATCCGCCGCCGGCGATGACGCGCAGCGCAGACGGCGGCGGAAGGCGATGGAGGGCATCGCGCTGCCGAGCGGCACCAAGGCACTCGTGCTGACCAACGTCAGCTGCTACTCCGCCGGCACGAAGCCGTGGGACGCGGAGAGCGGCGAGAGCTTTTACAACCCCATCAGCGTCCGCGGCTTTGATGCCGCCGCGCCGTCGTCGTCGTCGTCCTCCTCTGCGGCGTGGTGGGGAGGCTGGTCTCGCCGCCTGCGAGCGTGGTTCACGCCGCAGGCCAACACCGCCGCCGAGGCCGCGCGGCTGGATGACCGCCGCGCGCAGCCGCAGGAGGTATCCATCAACGACCGCAAGTTCGAGCTGCAGGCGATGGGCGGTTTGCTGCACTACGGGGCACTCTCCCTCGGGCTCGCTGCGTCGACGAAGCTGGCGCAGATCTCGGAGCTGTTTATTTTCGTCCTCTGCCGTCCCGAAGATCTCTGCACGGACGTGCTGGCGGAGCGGCTGCGGCTGGACCGTGAGCCCTCCACCCACGACGACGCGTTTTTGGAGAGCGACGCGGAGTCGATACAGCGCATGCAGCGGGAGATCCTGCAGCAGCGCTGGCTCGACGCGTCGGATGACCCCGAGGAAGAGGCGGAGAATGGCGGAGGCGCGCCGCACGCAGCGCGGCCACGCGCCGGCTCCGCGGTCACGAAAGAGATGGAGGCGTCCTTGTCCGTACAGATCGACGGGGAGGCGCTGGAGCCGATCCAGGAGCCGACCATCATCCACGTCCGCCTCGGCTCCACCCGCGCCATTGACCGGCTGTACGTGCGCTGCTATAACCCGCAGGTCGTGCGCGTCAATCAGAATGAGCGGAGCTCCACCTCCTCCAGTACCTCCTCCGGTACCTCTTCTTCCTCCTCCTCTGAATGTATGAGCGGGGACGAGGGGGGAGAGAAAGGAGGGAAGACCAGCAAAAAGAAGAAGAAAAGTCGGCCAGCGTAAGACGAAGGTATGACGCTGTTTATGTGCCCATTGTTGTTTGCTCACGGATGCGATGCGTTATGATTTTCTTTTTTTTTTTTCTTGAACGACAACATAATAATCTTTTTTAAAAATATGCATAAACACGGTTTGGGATGAAGACCCAAGCAGATCGTATCTCTTATTTGCATTATTATTACTGTTCTGATGACAATTATTTATTTCTTATTGTACATGGCTCAACGTTTTGCTTTTCCTCCTTTTTTTTTCTATCGGCTCTCATCATCGTATGATAACACACCGCATCTCTCCACCTCCTTCTCTTTGTCCTTTTTCTGTTTTTATGTACAAAAAAAAAGTAGAAGAAAGAACTACTTATAATCCTACGCATACCCTCTAATGGCGCAGCTGCCATGGCTTCTTGTCTGTGTGTGCTTTATCCCTCTTTTTATGATCTGGACGAAGACAAAGCGGATTGATGCCAAGGAGATACACACCATCCAGATGCGTGTGAAGTACTACGCCGAGTACTGGAAAAAAGGTAGCCACTTTGTCGATGGCATTTCACAGAAGCAAATTAGTTTTTTACGCGCCACAGGCGATCCGCTGGTCGGTCGGGAGGTGGGCGCCATCACGGAGAAGGAGTGGAGGGACAGTGCTGCCGCGCAGGCATCGCTGACATGGACGGAGACGGAGCGACAGCGTCATGCCCGCAAGTGGTGGCAAGTCATCGCGTAACAAGTGTTGTCAGTAAAGGTGTTTCTTTTTTCTCTTGAATCTCTTTTTGGTGTTGTTGTTGTTGACACTTGTTATGACTATCCCTACGGTGTTGATGTTCTTCACATATACAGGCATATCCTTATTTGGCTTTGATTTAATACTTACCATGCGCACACACATATAATAACCACTAAAAAGCTTATCATTATCATTATTATTATTATTTCATGCTTCGCGTTGTTGCTCTTTCAATTAAAACAGTTTAATACTTAAAACACAAAAAAAGAAGAGGAGTTTTGAAGATATACTGTATCGAGTGGCATACACAACAGTCATCATTGTGGTATGTACACACGCAAAGCTCATTTGTGTAAAAGAAAAAAAAGTGACCACCAAACTGCTTCACTCTCTCCTTCTCATTATTATTATTAATAATCCTTGTGTGACCAGCACCAGTTGTTGTATATAAAGATAGGTAGATATACTGTCCTAACGCGCTTGTATATTTATACACTGTATTGTTTTTTTTTTGTGTGTGTGTGTGAAGCCTTTTTTTTGTGTTGTTTGTTTTTTTTGTTTGTTTTTCGAGGACAAAAATTATTAGCGTTGCTTTGTTCGATCAATCCACATTACTTGTTTTTCATTTCCTTTTTTTTTGTATATTGCATTGTCTTTTTTTTTTAGTGAATACTAAGTCTTCTGACTGCGCTTTAGAACAATGGGCTGCGGGCACTCGAAGGTACGCACGAGTGACGGGAGAGCAAACCCGCACGCACTGACGCGCCGACCGCGTCGGAGGCACAACAGCCTAGACGCACATAGCCGTAGCAACAGCGATGACGGCGACCGCCCTCAAGGTGCGCATCGATTGGTGCAGGCAGAGGGGGGAGAGCCGTCCCCCGCCCGCGGCGCGGGCGCATATAGACAGGGACGTGAGCGGGCGGGGGTGCCCACCACGCCGCGGCGCGGCAGCGACCAGAACCGTTGGCCATCCTCCTCCGACGATGACGGTGAAGAAGAGAAAGGCACGTCCGTGAGCCACCACTTCGACCCCATCGAGGCCCCGCCGGCGGCGCTCGGCCTGGCGGCGGCGGACGCACACAGACAGGGACGTGAGCGGGCGGGGCTGCCCACCACGCCGCGGCGCGGCGGACGGCAGCGACCGCTGCCGTCCTCCTCCGAGGGGGAGGGGGAAGGCGAGGTGCAGGCAGCGGAAACATCCGTGAGCCACCACTTCGACCCGATCACGGCCCCGCCGGCAGCGCTCGGCCAGCAGGCAGTGCCGCCGATCACACCGTCGGCCTGTTCCCCCCTGGATACACCAGACGGCCCAGGCTTTTTTATCAGCAACGCGCGCCAGGCAGCGATCGAGTACCAGCTCCACCTCCACGAGAAGAAGAAGCGACGACACGAGGAGGTGCTGAAGAAAAAGGTGGAGCTCTTCGACCCCATCCGACCACTGGATGGCTTCAACGTGACGCACAAGCTGCTGCTCGGCCGCTGCTGGGACCGGCGCGCGGCGGAGGTGCTGTCGCTCGCCTTTGCCTATGACTATGAGGCGAACCACCCGCACCACGCCCAGGATCATCAATTCCACTTTCCGCCACCGCTCGAGGCGGTGGCCGCGCCTGAGAGGGATCTGCAATCAAACAACAACAACAACAACAACAATGATAATAATAAGAATAATAACAATGAATCCCCGTCACCGTCTCCGGTGCGCTCGCCGGGGTCCTCTCAGCGTCCTCTTTCAAAGCTGACCATCACCCTGCCGCCCACCTCTTTTCCGGAAAACCACACCCAGGGCAGCGATAACAACAGTTATAACAACAGCTCGAGCAATAATAATAATACGATCAACACGAATCATAATAATAACAATAGTAGCAGTGGTCCGTTTTCACCGACGCCGAAGAACCCTCCAGTGGTGCCATCCTTCCGGCGCAAATCCCACTGGTTCAGCCTGTGCGGCATCCCCAACGAGGCACTGTGCTTGTTTCAATACTACACACATCTAAATGAGAACACTACTAATGGTGGTGGGCATGCGCCTTTGAGTGGGTGGGGTGATGTGCCTCGGCCGAGCGCGCCGCGGGCCGCCCATCTGCTTTCGACGCTCGCGAGTCCGCTCTCCAACATGGCAAAACGCAAACTATTCCGGCACTTCTCGACGCAGTATACGCAGGGCCCGGCAGGCCGCGACAACAGTGTCAGCTCGCCCCTCACGCCCTACCCTCACCGCGTGGCGATGCCGCTCGCGTTGCGGCCGCCCGTTGTCGCTGAAAGCACGGCGGCGGGCGCAGACAGCTCGATGCAGGGCGGCAGCTTCAGCAGCGGCGTCTCCTCCCCCACGATGCCGTCCTCCCCGGTGGGGCCCGTGGCTCCACCCGCGGCGGGCGGCGGCAGCGGCTACGCGGCGCAGCAGCGGCTGCGACAGCAGCGGCGCGAGCGGCGGCGGCACAGCCAGGCGCAGCAGGAGGAGGACCAGCTACTGCAGATGCACCTGCCGACGCTCGAGGAGTTCGCGCGGATGAGTGAGGAGGAACGCGAATACCACTTCTCGACCGTCGTGCTGACGAGCAAGCGCTATCACGGCGCGAAGAACATCTTTGCCTTCCGGCTGCAGGACGAAGCAGCGACGGCAGCGGCGACGACGAGCAACAACACGTTTGCGTCCGCACCCGGTGGTGGTGGTGGTGAGGGGGACATCGATGAGGAACAGCGGGAGCGGATGCGCGACGAGAAGGAGAAGGAGTTTCTGCTGCGGCGCGGGCTGCGCCCCGCGCGCGGCACCAAAGTCGTCCGCTGGAATCGCGTGTCGTTTCTGAACCCGACCATCAACAGCTTCATTGCGGCCGCCAAGCAGACCGCCGAGCTCACCAACGCGGACGAACTTGATACGAATAGTGGTAATAATAATACGAATAAGGGTAGTGGTAAGGTGGGACCGAACCCGCTGCTTCGGTCCGAAGGCTCGCCGCTGAGCGCTGCCGCCGCCCGCGCCATCTCCATCGCCGCCGCGGAACACGAAGACGCGAATTCTCCCGCACGGACCGCGGCCGCGGTGTGGGGCGGCACGAACGCCAACTGCAGTTTTGCGATGGACGCCGGCACGCGGGAGACGGTTGACATGTGTCGGCTCTTCCTGGACCGCATCGGGGCCGCAGACGATGCGCTGACGGGCATCGAGAACGTCTCTTTCGGTGGCCAGCACTTCGTTGCCGCCTTCGAGAACAAGAGCTTTGGCGGTCCCTCTACCACCATCGCACGCGCCCTGTCCACGCTCAGCAATGCAAGCTCCAATATCCTCGTCAATGCGCCGAACAACAACAACAACAACAACAACAACAGTAATAATAATAATGTTAGCAATTTATCCATGGCGTTGGAAAGTGACAGAGGGGTGCTCCGGCAGCGCACGACCGCGACGCGGCGTCCGTTTCCCACCGAGAGCATCACGTGCCTCGCGATGGCGATGCCCTCGGTCCTGCCGCTCAGCTCCATCCACAGCCACGCACAGAGCATGCCGGGCTCGCCGCTGTCGCCGCTGCGCGCGGGCGACGGTCCGGCGCCGGCCGCGCCGGGCACGACGCTTCCCGCCGTGGAGTGCCAGAGCAGCGCGCCGCCCAGGCCGCCGGTCGACGCCGTCGCGGGCGAAGACAAGGAGGGCGTCATTGTGTGCCTCTCCATCAGCTGCTTCAGCGTCGGGATGAACCCCTTCGAGCACGCTCAGCACCAGTTCAAACGCACGCCGATCGACGTGGACGAGAGCTATGTGGAGGCGGCGGACGGCGTTCGCACGGCGGCGGCGGCGGCGGGCATCGGCGCCTCGTCCGCCGCCGGCCAGGCCGCGGCCGCGAAGGGCGGTCGCAGCGGCCACACGGTGGGCAGCACCTATGGCGAGGGCATCATCACCGAGATCATGTACGGCGGTGTTCTCTCGGTGGAGTGCTCGTCGCTCGCGGCGGCGGCGGAGCTGGAGCAGGTGCTGTCGCACATGCGGTGGAGTAAGACCTCCCAGTCCATCCCCAACATCATCCAAGAGGTGACGAAGAAGCTGAGCTTCATCCAAAAAATGCGGGAGCGGCGGCAGCGGCACACGGCGAAGCTGAAGCAACTTTTCTCCGCTGGCAGGCGGCGCAACGAGGAGGCGCGGCCGGCCGCGCCGGCTGTCGCCCGCCCGCCGTCGCCGACCAGTGTGTGTTCGAACGACGACGAGATGAACGAGGAGCCGCTGCTCTGCACGTCGCCGCTGCGGGGGGCGCACGCCGACGACCGCGCGGACCGCTGGGCCGACAGCGCGGCAGGGGACGAGGACGTCACACAGCAGTACCGCTACCGCGTGTGGAAGCGCGTGGGCGGGAAGCAGATGCGCGACGCGGTGGAGTTCTCGGAGATCACGGTGCTCATTGACCAGCAGGCACAGACCGCGGCCGAGCAGACAAAGGATATCACCGTGCACTGGAACAGGCTGCGCACCCGCTCCCCGAAAACGCCGACCGCGTCCGACGCGGACGGCGCGACGACAACCGACGCGGATGGCTCGACGATGCTCTTGAAGAACGAGGACTCCAACATGGACGACAACAACGTCGCCTACTCTAAGCTCGCCTCGGCGTGGTGCACGCTGCCCACCATCGCGACCGTGCTGCGCAGCTGGGCGCTGCACTTGCTGTCTAACCCGCAGTACGCCATGCCGGTGTCGCTCTACCTACAGAAGTTCAACGGCATCTGCCCGGCGCTGCAGTACCTTTCCCTCCGCCAACAACAGGAACAGCGTCTCCGCAGCACGTTTCAGAACATGCTCGCGTCGCCGGCGGTGGCGAGCGACGCGGCGATGCCCCTCATCGACTTCAGCATCCCGGAGAAGGAGGCGGCGGCGGGGGGCGGCGGCGGCAGCTATCCGGCCGCGCCGAATCAGATCCAGCTGCTGCAGAAGAACTTGCACCTGCCGGCGACGAAAAAGGATGTGCAGGAAGCACGAGATGAGCAGGTGCTGCTCGACCAAATTCAGCAGTACCATCTGTTTGAGACCGACATGCTGGCCTACAACACGGAGCAAGCGTACAGCAACGTGGAGGAGAAGGAAGAGATCCTGCAGATGGCTAGCGGTAGGCCGCCGCAACCGACGAGCGCGACAACGAATAACACGGCAACCACCACCGCGACGACCACGACGGCGGCGGCGGGGGCTAAGAACAGCAGCGGCGGTGCGCCGGTCGCCGGTGGCGGCCGTGCGGCTCGCACGGCACGCAGCGACGGCCACGCCAGTGCCACGCATGGCGGCGTCGGCGGCAATCTCCACGCAAAGGCACGGAAGACGCTCAAGTATCCGCTCCACACACCCATCTCGAAGTTCAACAAGTTCTACTCCTCCGTGCCGCCCTCGCCGCAGAGCGACAGTGAAGACACCTCCAGCGGCAGCTCGCGCGACGTGGATTTGGATGGCGGCAGCGCGGGTCAGCTGACGCCGCCGCCGCCCCACAGCAGCCAGGACCCACACACGAACAGCGTCAGCGATGATGGCGCGCAGCCGATCGCCATGGCCCGCAGCCATCACGCCGGGCACATGAACGCGAGCGGGACCTGCAGTAGCAGCGTGTCGAACGAGCAGTTTTTTGCCAAGGCGAGCCGGACGCTGGAGCCGGTTCATTACGCGACGCCGTCGCCGCAGGAAGGGCCCCAGGCCCATCCACACGCGGCCGAGGAACACTACGTCTGTCATCCGATCGACGCGGAGTTCACCTTTAACGATAGCTTTGATCAGTGTGCAGAAGGGGCGGGCGATCCGCACTCGCATCCTACTAGTCGTGAGAAGAGGGGGAAGAAGACAACGCCATCCAAGCACTCGAGCGACCTCAGTGATCGGCAAAAGGAGGAGGAGGCGGACGAGGACGAGGAGGAAGAGGAAGTGCGGATACGGCTCTTTCTAAAAGGCCGGCAGGAGACGCATTCCTATGTGGATTCCCACTTCTTGAAGCACATGGAGGCCAGCAGCAACAACAACAATGGCGTGTCGGAGCCGGAGCCAACGCCGCCGGTGCCGCCAGCACCGCCACCGCCACCCGCGGCAACAGCCATCCGCCCGCGGGCGCGCTCGATCCTACACGTGCCGGAGCTGCCCGCCACGCACGCGGTCGCGGCGCGGGCGGGGCCGAGGGCCGTCGCGGTGGTGCCGCAGACGCGGCGGAAGAGCGAACAGGTGCAGCGGGCGCTCGTGCCTTCGCGGGTCGTGTACAACCCGTCCCGCGCGCAGCTGTCGGAGCGGTCGCCCGAGGCCTCGCTCCACCGCCGCCGCGCCGCCCCACAGGCGTCGTTGGCCGTCAGCACGCGCGGCAGCTCCGTCGCCACAACGGCGTCCGTCCCCGCCAGCCGCCAGGCGAACGGCTATGCGCCGAGGCGGCGAGGGGGGGGGAGGGGGGACGCCGCGGCGGCAGCGGCACCGCCCCGATGGGGCAAGGCGAAGGAGAAGGAGAGGGAGGGACAGAAGGGGAACCCAGCGACGGTCACCATCGTCGATAAGGCGGCGCGGCACCCGCGGCCGACAGCGCAGCCGCACGCGGATGTGGAAAGCGATGCGAAGCGCGAAACGCCTCTCACGTTCCATGTGCCGCCGACGCCACCGGTGCAGCCTCAAACACTGGAAAGGGACAGGGAAGATGCCAAAAAAAAAAGAGAGGCAGAGGAGGCGGCGTCCGCCTTTGCGATACCCCTCGTGCGGCACGTCACGAGCAGTGTCGCAACCACGCCGAGTAACACCGCGAACAACAGCATCCTCATCAACGAGTACGAGGAGTGGTGGCACATGGTGCAGCTGGAGAACAAGGCGCTCGCGACGGAGCTGGCGGATTTGCGAAAGCGGCGGGAGGAGGCGGAAGACCGCTACAACCTCAAGTTCAAGGAGCTCCAGGCGATCCAAAAGGCCTTCTTACCGTCGTCGAACTTCAACCAGCTCGACCTCATTCTGCTGTATCTGCGGACCGCATGCTTTCAGCAGGCGGACCTGCCCGAGCAGTGCCTCTATCTCTCATCGAACGAGTGGTTTCCGGTACTCATTGCGACGATCACCACCACCGTCGACGACGAGATCGCACAGAACACCCAGCAGCAGCAGACAGGCAGGGTGCTCTCGCGTGAGGCAGAAGCGGTTCCAGCCAACCGGCGCTATCTGAACGCGGAGAGCGACGGCGAGGCCACCGATCGGAAGGAAACGATGACCCGCGGCGCGGCCCGGTATACGAATCAGGATAATAGTTTTGCGCTGATGCGAATGCCGGTCATGCGCTGTTACAACAGGAATCCGAACGCGCTCATTTTTGCGCATATTGCATATGTACTGGAGATGCGGGACCTGCCGAAGCTGGGCATGCTGGCGGGTATTTTTTACTATTACAATAAACAGAGTCCGAGCGCGTCAGCCTCCGGCTACACCGCCTTGATGGGTCTGGAGAAGATTTATTTCAACGCGACGAATCTCATCGGGCGTGCGGCCCCGATTCGCAGTCGGCGGGAACGGTGGAAAGAGAAGTGGGAACGATCGTGTCAACACCAAGGGTGTGAAAAGGGGCACCACCCCGATGCCACCATCATCTCCGTCGACAGCACGCCCAACAATGAGACCTCTTCCTGTACTTCCTCATCCGCGTCATCCTTTTTCGAATGCACAAATCACAATAATTCGATGACGACGCGTAATGGCAACACGAATAACGCCTACTACACGTCGGGTGCACTCTCATCAGATGATCCCATGAACAGCCTGTTTTTTATAGAGGAAACGAATCATGCCTACGGCAGCACGAGTCCTCTGTATTACTGCACAGAGTCTCAGTGCCGCGACATCATTGCAACGCTGCTGTACAGCATCGCAGAAAATAAAAAGGAAAACAATCGACGGCGACAGGACTATATCGTGCTTAACGCCAACACGAGTGCGACCACTGCGAGTAGTTATACTAATAATAATAATAACAATAACAGTGTGGAGGACCCCGAGGGATCCGTCATCGATGTCAAGTTCAAAGGACTGAAATCCACTGCTGCCAAAAAGAAATTGTCTAGGGAGAGGTTGTTTTGGCTGATGGATACGGATAATTACTCTTCAGAGGATGATGATGCCACCGTGCGTCGGAATAATAAAAAAGAGAGACGGGAACGGAGCCCCTCACTTGTGTCTTCACTAGTCCATTTGTTTTCGCGTAAAGGTAAAAAGGAGCAGGAGGCGAGCAGCCTGCCGCAGCAGGGAGTGGTAACGGACCCCGCAGCAACGCTGGAGGCGGAAATCTTGGCGAGGAAGGCGCGTATGGCACATGCGCCGTTCATCCGTTCGAACATGGATTTCCACTCCTCCTTCACCTTATCCGATTTCATAGTCCTGTCAAGAGCCAAAAGTAATTTGCATTTCTATGAATTTGAGCACTTTGATCGAGACGATGGGGACGAGGAGCGCGATCCTTTTTATTTCACGCGATATAGAGACCGGAAGGAGGGAGAGATACGCACCAATGACAACACAAATATTGCCTTTCGCTTACACACGTTCATGCATGAGCCGGATTGGCTGTCGAGACGCGTACGGGGGAGTGTCAAGAAAAAGGCCAACCAGGCTAAACTCAAAACCTACGGAGACCTCCGTGTTGAAATACGGCCATTCATGAATGTACTCTGTCATCGCTGCGATTTCATACTAGATGCGAATAAGAAACAAAAGGAGTCGGAGGAGGAGGAGGAGGAAGAAGAAGAGGTAAGTGAGGAGACACGGCAGAAAAGGATTGAAACCTACTTCACTGTCGGTACGTTCGCCAAGATGGAAAAGTTCCCTCATTATCATAATGATTACAACAAGCATCATAATGACAAAAATTATTATTATAATTTTCTCCGACGCAAAAAGATATGGGAACTGACGAAACAGAACGTTCAGAATAATAGGTGCAACTGTAACGTCTATGGCTTCAAGTCCCTCAATGAGGAGGCATGGTTTTTGCAAAGCGTGTCGAACGAGCTTTTCTTCAGCAGAGAGCAGATATGGAAGTCACTGCAGCAGATGGTACACAACTACAACCATCCGGATGATACGGAAGAGAAGGATAAAGGGAAAATGAAGGTGATACTGAGCCGTTGATGATATTTGAAAAGGGAAAAAGAAGATACCTATACTGTACATTACTACGCGAACATCAACAAAAAAAAAAAAAAACAGGAAACTTGATCTAAAACGTTTTACTTTAGCATTTTTTCTTTTTGATGTCATCAACTTCGCTTTTTTATTATTTTGTTTGGTTTTCTTTCCGTTTTTCGTCTTTTCTTTCTTTGTTTGACAATTTGATAAGATGTATTCCATAACGCTAAAAAAAAATAATGTATCATGTACATTACATTTATACAAACTTTGTTTTTCTTTTTTCTTCTATGATATTCATTTTTTTTTCTATCTCTCTCTCTTCTTACATTTCTCTTAATCTTTTTTATTGTTTTTTTTTTTTTTGTTGTGTGTGTGGGTATCTCTGTTTATGATTTCGTTTTTCTTCAGAAGAAGAAACGAAAAAAAAAAGAGGAAGTAGATATATAAAAAAAAAACTGTACCACAGCAAAAATGTCTTTGAATCCGTTGTCTCCAAATCGAAACGCGAACCATCATCTGCCGCCGCTCTCCAACAATCCTCTGTCGAAGGACGCGGAGGCAGACAGTGAGGATCCTTCAGACGCGGCGGAGTCGGCCCCGCCGCCGACGGCCTTAGCCGCAGCTAACAGCAGCCACAGTGCATCGAGTAATGGCATCAACACGAGTCTGTCAAGCGTCGCGCCACACTGGGACCGCGGCACGGTGGCGCCCCCCTCTGGCCGATCGTCCGACTCGCAGGGCATCCTTCTAGGCAGCAGTCAGCATGCGAATCCAAACAAGAGCTTTTTTCCGTCCAAGGCGAAGCCGAATGCGGCGGCGGCGGGCGGGGGGTGGTGGCCACCCATCCGCGCGGATCGATAACAACGCGATTGTTAGTAATATGACGCGCAAGCTGATGAACGTCACGCAGACATGGATTACAAACGAAAAGAACAAAACAACAGCGACGACGGCGAGCACGAATCGGTTGGCGCCATCGCCGTCGACGAAAACAAAATCGATGTGGCGCGAGGAGCTGAAGGATAGCAATCTGAACACCGCGCTGATGGACCCGACCACCACCGCAGCCGAGCGCCACCCAAACGTTAGTACGAGCACGCTGCAGTCCCTACTGAGCGCGCAGCCTCTCAGCGGTCTCCTACAGGACGAGGATCTGATGCCGGCGCCGCACCCCGGTGCCACGCAGAACGCAGCCACTACGACTAGTAGTAGTAAGGATGGTGTGAAAGTAGTTCAGATAGGGAACCACGCGACGGTGATGGAAGAAAACGAGCGGGGGCGGCAGAACCTCTTTCTCGCAAAGGAACTATTTGTGAAGTGTGTGTTGCAATTTGAAGAGCACAAGCAGAAGGCGGAGAGCGCCTTTTTGTCGCCCACGACGGCGGCGGAGGGGCCGGCGGCGATTCATCCGATGATGGCACTGCTGTTTATGGAAGGGACGGAGCGGCAGCAAGCGCAGCTCACCGTGAAGACGTTCGTGAGCGCTGTTCTTCTGAACGAGATGGTCCATGACCTCCCCCGCCATCAGCTCGCACTACGGCCGTTTGTGCAGCTGCTGATGCGCTACACGTTTGTGCCGGATAATAAAAAAATGCGGCAGCTCTTTCACTATGGGACGCAGAATAAGTACGAGCAGCATTTGGTATCACCTTTTCAGCAGCAGCAGGGTGGAGGAAACAGGACGGCGTACGAAAGAAATGAAACGAGTGAGAACAGTACCTCAAGGAATCAGGATAGCATAAGCATGCAATCGAACATGCGGGACGCGACCCTTTTCTTCGGCGAGGGCAGCACGACTGAATCGTTCGTGCGTTCCGATAGTGAGTCCTCCACCTATGTCAATATGATTGATGTATCGAGTGAGGCGCTGCTGAAAAAGGACCCCAACACGCGCTTGTTAGAGTTTGTTTTGTTGTTAGCGGAGGAAGATGCCCTCGCGACGCAGCTCGCGGGCTCCACCCAGATGTATGGCATGTTCAAGGATACCACCGCCACCGAAAAACAAAACGCGACCTCGAAACGACGGTATTCCTCCGTGGTGTCCAACCCGTCTGCGACCCAGAACGTTGAAAACCACCATCTCAACTACCATAACAATTATATCCTGTACGAGCTGCTCTGCAAGTATTTAAAGAACCACGAAGACGCGCATTTCAGTAGTGGAGACCCGACGCGGACGTACAAGATGGTAAAACCCTTTTTTGCGGCGCACGTCGAGCTGACCAAGATTTACACGCACACGGCGCATGCACTGCGCCACAACACGGTGCACACAAAGCGGCTCATGCCCATCTTCCACTTTATGCAGAACCACCTTGGTAAGAACGTCATGGCCATCGTCTTCAAGGCTTGGTACGTCCACACAGCGGTGCAGCGCAAGGCAGAGGCCAAGTGGCGCGCGTACTTCGCCAAGCGTCGGGAGAAGCGGAGTAAGCTGATTTTTATCCGGACGTGGAAGTTGCACGCGAGTGCGGTGCTGCTGGAGAACAAGTACCAGAATCAGTCCAAGGTCCTGCTGTTTCAACGACGCGAGAAAATCAAGCGATTCAACGACGGCATCACGGAGATGAAAAAGCAGGGGGTGGAGCTGGACGTGGTGCGGCACAAAAACGACACGGAGCGGCAGCGCGTGAATGAAAAAATCGGCCACATCGTGTCGGATTACAAAACGAACTTGGAAAAGTGTCGACAGATCGATTTCATGGGCACCCACCTGATACGCCACCTGCTGCTGCTGCCCAAGGAGCGCGACGCACTCAGTCCACATGTAAAGCCCAAGGCGGATGCGCACGACGAGCACGCGGACGCGGTGGCGGACGAGGACGAGCGGCGCATCGATGAGCTGCTGCTGACGCAGCACGTCGAGCAGCGCGATGGGCTGCTGCGCATGGTGGCGTGGGCAGACGACATGCTAAAGACCAAAGGCAACGTGATGGTGGTCCTCCTTTCCTCCCCGACCGCGGCGGCGCGCGGGGCGGCATTGCTGGCGGAGGAAATTGGGTTCGAGGATTTGCTCTTGTGCAACGCGGCGCGGGCACAGCGGCTGCCGGGGATGAACTCGCCGGCCCTGTACATGAACGAAAGCAAGAGCAACGCAGACACGTATAGCTTTTTCACCGAGTCCGCCACGTTTTTCCCCATGTACAAATTCCTTGTCCTCATGCGCTGCTTTGCGGTGAGCCGCTTTCGCGAAGAAGAGAACGAGGCAACGATGGGGGGCAGCAGCAGTGTGCGCACCGCCGGCAGAGACGCAAATGGGGATCCGTACGACATCAGCGTTAGCGGGAGGTCGGAGGAAGAAGAGGAGGACAGCTCCGTGCCGTCCTATCAGACAATCCAGCTTATTAAGAACGCGGAGCTGGCTCTCTTTGAACAGATAAAGGCGAAGCGGACGGAGCTTGACAATGCGAACGCGATGAATAAGCTGCTGGACGACACGGGCGACGCTCATGCGGCGGCCGATTACGAAAGTGGTCGTTACGTTTTGGATCAGCTGCCGCCTCAGACGCAGAAAATTCAACACAACGTCATCCGCGTCGTCATTGACAGCTACCAGCAGCTGACCGGGTACTCCGCGCTCTTCTCGTACGATGAATCGGAGTCGAAGGACGCGGATGAATCCGCGACAGACGAAAAAAAGACCTCTACTACCCGGCAGCGACGCAACAGTAAGAGTAAAAGCAACATCAACATCAACGCCAACACCAGCCGTATGCACGATAACAACGTGTGTTTCTACTACAAGACGAAGATGACACTACTGCTCTTCTTGGCCTCCTTGTACTTTTATTACTACAACTCCTTTATTCGCAAGGCAAAGAACGATGTGCAGCAGCAGATTGCGGAAACTGTAAATAATAGGAGTGTGAGAACGAATAATAACAATAATAATAGTACGACGATAGGTAAACGCGCCTCGATGGGTGTGGATCAGCTGCGCGAGGTGAGCCAAAATCGCAACGCGGCCTTCTTGGGCACCAAGCACTCGGTGTATGAAGACTGGTATTACCCGCCAAAGAATCACTTGAAGTGGAAACACTTCATCTTTCATCACTGCATGGAGAAAAAGAACGCCTTCAACGCGCTCCACTACTGTCTCGCGCTGACCACGCACAACACGTACTCAACGACGCTGCAGGACGACCAACACATGGCCGACAGCCACACGGGTGACGCACACCAGACAGCCCACCGTCGCGACGGCCCGGCGCCGCAGGGCGGCGCCGACACGCGGATCATCATGCCGCTGAGTGCGCAGGAAACAATGGCGTCGGTCATCAAGGAAATTCCACTCGCAAAGGTGACCGACCTGCTGCCGAATGCAACAACGAGGAACAACAGTGTCATGAACTCGATGAAATTCAATGAAAGCGCGAAGGTGTACATTGTATTTATTCGCTGTCTCGAGTTTCACTACGTCAAGCTGCACGGGGCGTTTGATATGTACAGCACAGACTTCGAGCATCTGTTTCGGCAGCTCGTCATGCGCAATCGCGACGTGGCTCACCTGCTGACCAGCACCAGCGCGACGGCGACGGCCGCTGCGGGGACCAGCAGCAAGACGGATGCGAACAACTACGGCAACAACGACGTGTTCATCAAACAGCTGCAAAGGGTCCCGCTGGGCCGTTTCATGACGCTACACAATCTGTGGATGCTGCTCGTCGATGCCGGCATCGCCGGCGACCGTTCC
Organism: Strigomonas culicis; assembly: GCA_000482145.1. Lineage (NCBI taxonomy): Eukaryota > Euglenozoa > Kinetoplastea > Trypanosomatida > Trypanosomatidae > Strigomonas > Strigomonas culicis. Next base: position 21,563 of record AUXH01000111.1, read on the forward strand.
GCGTCGTACAAGCGCCCGGCGACGCCGGCGGCCGGTGCGGTGACGCCGACGATGGCGAGCGGCGCGGGTGCCACTCACAAGTATCACAAGTTCAATGATAACTACACGAATGATATTAATTATAACAGCCCGGTGACACTGCATCGTGTGGCGGTCATCGGCATCGTTGAGTATGTTGTTTTTCGTGATTTCAACACGCAGCACATGAACGCCACAAATAACAAAACGTCCGACATGAGCTACGACAACATGGAGGAGATGGATGATGAGAATTTGCTAAAGAGTAAAAGCAAGTTTGCCAAGTATGTCTATGCGCCAAATGTACTCGGGCTCGTGATGGAGCTGTACCAGAACTTGCGACGCAACGATTACAACTACAACGCGCACCTCGAGCGTGGCAGCTTGGAGCTGAACTATGATAAGAGTGCGACCAGTAGCGATCTCAATAGGAAGCGCGTCGTCAATTATTATTTTTCGAATATTATCAACTGCCTCGACCACAACGCACAGCCGCACCAGCGACGGAGCAGCATGCCAGACAGTCGACCGGAGAGCAAGAGCAGCTTTCCGCAGATGTTAGACTTTCGAAACGAGAAGTACAATTATTTGCTGAATGAAGCGCAGTTTTTCGAGGTCCTCCTGCGGTGCGCCTTCACGTTCCAGGTGCTCAATCATCACGAGAACATACTGGACAACAAGGCGTTTTATCAAAGCATTAATCGCTTGTGTGCGGACGATCCGACAAATAATAATAATAATAATAATAATAATGATACGACGCTCCACCCAACGACCTCCCCATCGATAGGTTCTGCGTCTGTCCAGCAGCGCGCCTCTCTGACAGCGTCGAGTGTGAAGCCGGTGCATGGCCGCCGGCGCAGCAGCAGCTCGCTGATGAACAACAGCACCGCGACGATGGTGATGCGCAACGGCTCGCTCGTCGGGACGGCCTCTCATGCACAGGACAACAAGAACGACAACTCGGAGGTGTTTCTATCCTCTAGTAACAGCCATCTCTCCGTGGTTTTAAACAATAATAATGGCGCCAGCAACAACAACGGCAACAACTTTGCCGCGCTGAGGCGAAAAGATGGACGCAATCGGGTGTACTATGAAGTGTCGGAGTATGCCGTCAGCGGCTGTTTGGAGTACGAGACGCTGAACACCTTTCTGAAGGAGGCACTGCTCTCGCAGGTGCTCGCGCCAGTCATGCCGCACAACAACGCGCTCTTCGCGAACGCTGCCGGCGCGGCCACGGGGCGGGGTGCGAACGCGCCGGCGGTGCCCAACGCTGCGAACCTTTTCGCGACGCAGAAATCGAACAGCTCGCTCCGTGTGCTGACCAAGTTTCAGCGCGAGAAGCGCGCGGCACCGGTGCGCGGCGTGCTGCACTGCTACCAGGAGTATCTCTTTTCCTTGTTCAACATGTACAGTGCGTTGAAGGAGGGGATAGGGATGAAGGGCGCGCTGCCGCCCATGTATCGCAAGTACCTCTCCGGCGCCTCTCTCTGGGCCCCATCGCGGACGAGCAGCGCCAATCGCAGTCCGAGCTCCGCCCGTGCGGCGAGCGCGCGGCTGAACCACTCCATGGGTGACACGCGCATCTCGATGGCGGGGCCGCTGCCGGTGTCCATGCTCACCTCGCCTTTAGCCGCCTCCCTCGGCACACCGCCGATGAGTGGCACGAGTGTCGGCAGGGATGTCGGTATTGTGTCCGTCTTGACGCTGGACGCGTTGAAGGATATGGCGAAGGATTTAGGATGGCTTTCCAACAGCAACAATACGAATAATGATAATAAAATAAATGAGTCCATCTTAGAAGAATGCTTCTTCAACGTCCGGAGCGACCCGAAGCGAGAGAACGATTTTCTCTTCTTCTCTGACTTTCTAGATCTGATGTGCGCACTGGCTTACCACTTCTACGCTGCTGCCGCCACCACCACCACCACCGCTGCTTTGGGGACCGATAAAGCTAAAAGGCAACGCCAGAACAACAATGTGTTCACCTTGTATTATAAGCCGAGCTATCAAAAGAATGAAAACAGAAAACTCTTTACGCCTTTGGAGGTCAAGCTGGAGTACTTCTTGACACAGTGTGTTTTCAATAGTAATAATAATAATAATATGAACTTTTTTGATATGTGAGCTAGTATACCTTCCAAGAGCATGTAAAAAAAAAGAGGTTTATACACAGACAAACCATTATATACACATACGTTTTTCTTTTCAAAAATGCTGCATCTTTTTTTTTTCTTTCCGATATGTACACTAAATATGAAAAACTACAAAAGAATTCACGAAAAATTATTTTTTTTTTACCATTCTTTTTCATCAACATCGATGTGTATACAACCCCAAAAAACAATATATGAATGTATACATGTATTCCACTCCCTACCAAATCTTCAAAAGTAATAAGAATCATACACACATGGCGGCCCCTGCCACGCTTGCGCAGAACGACTTGGTAGCAGCGCTCGCGGCCGGCGCCGGCCTTCATGCCCTCGTGCGCGTCGAACTGCGCAATCATGCGATTGTGGTCGGCAAGCTTGTCGCGCTAGACGCACAGACGGGAAACCTCCGGTTGGATGCAATCTCCGCGACGGCGGTGCAGCGGTTCGGCAAACCCCATCTGCCCACTGCGGGGCCGACGCCGCAGATTGCGGTGGAGGAGGAGGCGCAGCCGCTGCCGCTTCAGTGCATGAGCTCCATCGTCATCCGGGGTAGTTCCATCCTGTTTTTAGATTTCATCTCAGAGGAGAAGAGTGGGGGCCGTGGTTTGCAAGACGTGTATGAGGTGGCCGCGATTGTCAGGCCGAGCTAAGAGCGGCTGACATGCGTATACATTGAAATAGTAAAAAAAAAAAAAGTAGGAAGTGGTCTTCTTTTCTGCTTCTATTTCTTGCGTTTGTTCTTTATCCTGACTACTATGCACAATAAAAGTTATATGCTAAATATGTAAGGATTATTTGTTTGGTCTGTCTCTCTCTCTCTTTTTTTCTGTATGCTAGTATTTGCGCTGGTAGTTTTTTTTATTAATAATCTATTTTTTTTTTACTATTATTCTTTAGATACACATTGATATATTAGCAGTAGGCGAAACAATGGGCCAGAACAATGTCAAGGAACATAAGACGCAGTCCATTTCGTATCAGCGAGATTTTCTCGGCGTGTGTTGGAACACCATCGATGAGGCATTCTACCACAACCACAATCGAAATCAAAGTAGCGGCTCTCACGTGATGGACAAGACGCCAACGGATGCGAAAAGTGCGGACACGGATAAGAATGATTATTATTATTATTACACGCCGTCTCGCTGGCAAGCGATCTCGACGAGCGTCATGCAAAAACACACCGGTAATGTTTGTTTTTCTCTCCAACTATACCATCGCGAGAATAATAGCAATAATAATAATAAGGATAATAATAAGGGCCCCGTGCGGCCAGGAGTGGACACGGGTTTCACGTTTCCGACCGAACATGGAAACGAGCCGGATCCCATCAATCATTCCTTTGCGAACATCACGAACAGCGATGGCAACCACATATTTCGAAATCAAAACAATAGTAATAATATGAATAATGCGCCCATGCTTAGTCGGAATTTTACCACGAATACCTTTTTATTAAGTCCCGCGACGCCTTTCGAGCATCCGCAACAGCATGGTCATCGCCACCGCCGCAGCTCCATCAACCTCAGCTATGCAACGCCCTCGAGCCCAGTCGGTCTCATCAACGGCAGCTTCCACTCCGCCTCTTCTCCTACCGGTCGAACGGGGCCCCGATTCACAACGACGGTGCAGGCAGCGGGGGCCGCGCCATCCCCGCCACTCCATCACGAAGACGAGGGCACGAAGAAGGGGGCGAGTAAGTTTTTAAAAGATGTGGTGAAGACCGCGAATGCGGTGGAACAAACGGTGCTGCACAACAACAAGCATGTGTATCTGGAGATGAACGGGCTCTCCATCCAGTACGGCGTTCTTTTTCAGGTGGCGCCCGCGCGCACGAACTACCGTCAGATCACGCTCGTGCCGCCTCCCCGGATCCTCTGTTTGCAGCACCACCGTCATCATAACAAGAACAAGGCGCACGAGGAGGATCTTGCCTTCCAGCTGGCCGGCGGCGAGGACGGCATAGAGAGCAGCCAGCACCTCTTTTACAAAAACAAACTGATGCGGTACTTTCACCCGCTTTATAACTACGAGTTGGCGAGTGACCTGGTGTACGGCAGCCAAGACATGCCTCCAGTGCCTCCTGCTTCCACTGCCTGTGGTAGTACAGGTAAGAATGAGAGGGAGAAGGGAAAGGAAGCGAACCCGGCGGAGGCCCATCCGACGGCAGCGAACGACTACCAGAAGGCAACCACGACGCCCATCATCATCGGCAGTATCTCGGCCGAGGAGCTGGTCGTGCTGCCGCAAAACGCGGAGATTTGTTTTGGTAGCTACTGCTACCTGAGCTTGGAAGATGAACAGAACCGCCTGTTCCGATGCCTCCATCGCTTCCAACAAACCGTCCGCACCACGCTCGAGCTCGATGCGCTAAACCGAAAGCAGAAGAAAGCGCGGAAGCGAAATCGGAAGAAGGCACAGCGCAAGGCGCCGCGTGAGGAAGCGGCAGCTGAAACAAAAAAGGAAGATGAGGCGCGTGACGTCCAACGCGATGGGTTGCCGCCGACGGATGCGGAGCAGATGGTTACGGCCAGAGCGGGCACGCCGCCTGCTGCTGCTGCTGTGGACGCCACGACGCACGCGCGCAGTCACAGCGCTGCGTACATGGCAGAAGAGGGGGAGGAGCCACTGAAGGGCCGCATGGGGCAGCGGCACGCCTTCAGTACGAGTGCGTTGGACTGCCACACACTAACAGACATCGCGGCGGAGGAGAAGAAAGAGAAGACGGAAGAGCCAAACGCGGTGGCGGCGCCGCCCGCCACCGCGCTGATTAACGAACAGTTCTTTGCCTCTTCAGAGAGTGATGACAACAAGGACGGGGAGGAGGAGGAGGAGGATGAAGGTGCCACCGCGGTCGCAAGTCCAAAGGCGTGGCGGAGCATCCCGCACGCCCTGACGCAGCCGGAGCTGGACACACTGAACCGTGCACACAGCAATGTAGGCAGCACCCACAAGAGCAATAGTAATAATAATAATAATAATAATAATACTAACACGAATGTGATTGTGGTGCCGCCACCGCCCGCGAAGCCCTCCGCTTTCCTGACCACCTTTACCAGCACAAATAAAAACGCGACCATCGCCGCCGCGCTGACGACCAAGCCCACAGCAGCAGCACCAACAGCAGCGCCGACAAAACTGTCCGCGGCGAAGGCACTGCCGGCCGCCACGGCATCCGCCGCTGTGAAGAGCAGCCACCACCCAACGACCAAAGCTAACCACGCGGCGATTGAACTCGAGAAAACAACTTTCAACCACGGGGAGGTGCATGCGGATACTAACAATCCGAACCGTGAAAGCGATGCGGAGGATGACACCGCCAGCCAGAGCAGCGGCGAGGCGGACCACCGTTATGAGGGACAGGCATTCGACACAGACGCGTTTCACGAGCTGTTGGGTGAGGCCCTCTGGCTGCCCACGCACTACGTCATTGTCGCGCTTCCGCTGTACGAGTGCACGCTGATGCCGACCGCTTTCACGACGCTTCACTACCGGCCGCGTCCCGTGAGCCTCAACATCAACCACAAGAGCAGTCGGCATATGTTTGGCATCGGCTGCGTGACCGGTGTGCGCTACGGCGGCGCGCTCATCCTCGAGATGCGAAATGAGATTGCGAAGTCGGAGGATGCCAAGTGGCTCGCAAAGTTGCTCTTCCTGGCGAAGCAAAATAACAACACGCCGCACAATCCGTTTTTTGACAAAAACGAACCCACAAATCACACCTTTTCGAGCGCGCACCATTTGGATTTGTTTTTCGGCCTCAAGGAGCGCTACAAGGCGCAGGTGCAGCGCAGTCTGACGCAGGGCCTGCCACTGGATGCGAGTTTCCTGCACCCCGCGCGTGCGGCCCGCTGGGACGCGCCGCACAGCTTCAACCGCAGCAGTGTATCTCAGCACGACGCTGCAGCGCACGCGCGCAAGACGCCTGCCGCGTCGACGACAACAGCGACGGCGGCAACGTTCACCTACAGCGATACGGCCGCCCTACACGCTCCTGCGGATGACAAGCATGATGCCCCTGCTAGTAGTAATAAGAACACCCCTCCTCCGCATATGATGCATCATCCAGGTACGCAGCAGATCAAGACGGCGGCGGGGTCGTCGCCGTACTTCTTTTCTTCGGTGTCGGTCTGTCTGACGGAAGCGCAGCGCGAGGAAAAACTGAAAATGATTAAGCACAAGCTCTTTTCCAAATTTGTGCGTAATGGTTTCTACGCCGTCATCGCGTCGACGAAGGGCGAGCGGCTCAAGAAGACGGCCGAACACGAAGAGGTGCGGAAAAAACTGGAAGCCGAGAAGCGCAGGCATAAAGCGGCCGCGAACAACAATAGCAGCAGCCACCACCACCATCACCACCATCAGCACCACGGTGGCGACAGCGCCACGGAACCGGCGCCAAACTCTAGCTTTCCGCCGCACAAACAGAATGGCAAGCAGGGGCACTCCAATGGGGTGAAGAGAGAGAAGCCGCAGGCGGCGCTGGAGCACTGGCAGTTGGATGAGGGAGAACAGCTCTTCTCGAACGATCTCTTCACCACGTCGTCGTCCGCCTCCAGCAAAACCTCCTCCTCCACTTCCAGCACCACCAGCAGCAGCAGCAGCAGCAGTCCGCGGACCGCCAGCCGCGGCTCCAGTCATGACAGCACGACCGCTACGAAAAAGAAGAAAGACGGGAAGAAGGCGGACAAAAAGCATCGGCAGGGGCCACCGCGCCGTGCGGGATCGAGCGCATCCACCGCGTCGGCGGACTCCGCCAAGAACGTAAAGCCGTCCGAGGCGACGGCCGGTGCCACAAAGAAACCAAACGCGCTGCTCCCCACGCATCCGAATGTGAAGGAGACCGCTGCCGCGGGGCGGCGACAGACCCTCGACGACACGGTGGACCTCGATGCCGTCGTTGTGGATACGACGGCGGCAAAACTGAAAAAGAAGGAGGCCGCCGCCGCGAAGGTCGAGGTGTTCTCGCCTGTGATCGACCCCAAGACGATGGTAAAGGAGCTTGCACTGCAGCCAAAAGCGGAAAAGCGGTTCGTCAGCAACCCGTCTACGAATAATAACAGCAGCAGTAACGCCGCCGCCGCGACAGCCGTCTTGGCCACGAAGAAGCTCAAGAAGAGGCGGAATAAGAAGACAAAAAAGGGCCGACCCTTCTTCGACTTTCTTCTCCACCCCAAGTCGCAGTCGTATTTGCACGACGGCATCGGCGGCAAGCGCCGCGACCGGCATGCGAATGGCTACGCGGGCGCCGCCCCGCGGGAGGAGGTGGTGCTGCTGCGCGGCACGATGCGGCAGATCGGTGGCATGAAGTACATCGACATTCATTCGCTCCTCGATGGCAACTGCCTCCTGTCGGACTTCATCACCGGTGTCTATCGCTGGATCCTCAACCTCTTCCTTCTGCCGGTGAAGGCGCGGCCGCTGTCTATCTATGTACAGCGCTACGAAGGGATCAGCAACGTGCTGCGCATCGCGGGGTCCAGCGCGACGAACCTGGCGCTCGAGAAGCTGTGCGAGGCGGCCTCGACGGAGGGCCCGGCCGCCGTGGAGGCGATGGTGTGCAACAACATGAGCTTTCTTCCCCCCGCCCTCGCGACGGCTGCCGCGGCCGGTGGCGGCCGCTCTCCCGGCCCCTCCCCGACATCCGCAAGTGTCAGCGCCATCCTGTCCGCGCCGTCGCTCCTCAACACCAACAGCACGCTGCGCCTGCCGGCGCCGCCAGCAACAACGCTAACAACCGGTGCGGCGCTGCAGTCCGCCGCCGCGCGTGTGACGTCGTTCGGAAACCGGCTCGTCCCCGTCCAGCCGACCCCGGGCAGCCAGCCAACCACTCATGCGGCGAACAGCAATTTGTCGAGTCAGCACGGACCGCTGGGAAGCCCGCGGTACAGCGCGCCGACGGCGGCGGCGGCGGCCAAACACCCGGCCAAGACGACGACGCTGTCGCTCGCGGCGCCGTCCTCGCCCCTCATGGATGAGGGAGACGAGGAGGGGAGTGGGAACCACAGCATCCGCGCGTTGCAGAGTACCTCGCATGTCTTCTCCCCGCTCGCGATTGGGAACGCGAGTTTCGGCGCGGCGGCGGGGCTGGGGAAGCAGTCATCCATGAGCGCGGCGCTGCACCCCTTCTCCCGCACGACCTTTCCGTTCCCCACGTACTACACGGGGCCTCTGGACCCCGTCATCGAGGCGCTGCTGAGCCCGGAAATCAAAGCCATGCTCCTCAACATCGAGCGGCAGCGACAGAAGCGCGAGGTGGAGAAGGCCGCGGCGGCGGCGGCGGGGGTCATCCCAACGCACGCGCCGAAGAAGGAGGTCCCGAAGAAGCTCCTCGTGGTGGTGGAGCCGGTGCGCAGCGGCGCCGCCGCGTCCGCGGAGGCGCCGCTGGTACGGTCGGCGTCCTTCTCATCGCTCGACAGCAGCGACGCGCGGCACGGCCCCGCCGCGGCGCGGCAGCAGCGCCGCGTCACGGAGGCTTTCCATGCCCCGCCGGACACACCGGGGAAGGACGGCAAAAAGAAGAACAACAACACGCCGCGGCTGCCCGGCAGCCAAAACAACTCCTTCAGCGGCGCGGCGGCCCCGCGGCAGATGGACAGCAACAACGGTGCGCAGACGCTGAGCCAGGACGTGCTGGTGGACGCGGAGAATCCGTCGAGCCCCAGTGACACCACGGACGGCAGCGGCATGGTGGTTAGCAACAGCTCCTTCGCCTTCTTTCTCTCACACAACCACGCGGCCCCGCGGACCAAAAAGCACCACCGCCCGGCAGACGACGACGACGGCGGCCGCGGGAGGCGGGAGGCGGCGGCGCCGGAAGAAGAAGAGGATGCATCGCAGCACAGCGACACGATTGTGAAGGGGGTGCCAGAGCGGGAGGCGGCGGACACGGACCAGCTCCTCACCGCGACCGGCGACGGCGGCAGCGTGCGGACGCCGACGACGAATCAGCTCAAACTGACGTTCCGCAACGCGTCGGCGTACTACTTCGATGCCAACGCCGGTGGTGACAGCCTCGTGCCCGTCGCCGCCGCTGCGGCGACCGCGCCGGTCCATCGGGTGCCGTCGCCGGCCCTCGCCAACGCGAGCTTCGTGAGTGTCGGCGCCGGCGGCGCGCTGCCGAACAGCTCCTTCGCGCTGGCGGGCGGCATCGACCTGCACCAGCGCGGCGCGGCCAACGCCTACACGAAGATGGTGCTGCGGAAGACGGTTGCCGCGGACGCCCACGAGCCGGCGGCAGCGGCGGAGCTGCACCAGAGCTTCACCCACCGCGCCCTCGCGGGCGGCCACGGCAGCAGCCAGGGGGATCCCACGGCGCCGCTGGCGAACGGCAGCGACGTGGGCCACATCACGCCGCAGGACGTGATGCGGGAGCTCTTGAAGCAGAAGGTGGTGCGGCAGCAGGAGAGCGAGGAGTGGCTTCAGGCAGACCGCGAGCTGCGCAACGCCAAGGCGGAGCTGGAAGAGCTGCAGTTCCTCGTGGCCAACGCGCGCACGGAGCTGTACGAGCGTGTGGAGGAGTACATCCGCCTCGGCGCGCTCTTTCTCCCCCACACACGCGTCGACCAGCTGTCGCTCAGCTTTATTTTTCTCAAGATGCTGCGGCAGTACCCGCAGGACGTGCCGCACAAGGAGCTGCACCTCGACTGGCTGCCGCTCCTCGCGTCGCTGCTGACGGCGCCGCACGGGAAGCTGTTTTGCACAGAGGGGTATGTCGGCCAGGTCGAGCGGAGCCAGACCGAACACTATCTTAATTTGGTGTTCAAGGAGGAGAATGCGACGGACGCGCGGCGGCGCGAGCGGCACGGTGACTCTGGCAGCAGCGGCACGAAGTACGTCATCCGCTCCTACCCGAAGCTGACAAAGCCCTTCTTTCTGCACGAGATTGGCATCGCGCCGAGCATTTATCAGCTATCGCACGAGGCGGCCTCCTTGTGGCGCCGCAAGAGCCTCGCGGCCGCGGCGGGTGGCGACGGCGGCGGCCGCGCGCGCAACAGGAGGAAGAAGGCGGCCAAGAAGCGCGAGCCCAGTGTAAGTGGCTTTGGCCGGCGGTGGCAGGAAGAGCACGTCACGGCGTCGCTCTTTAAAAATAAGGAGGGCCGCATCGTCATCCCGGAGGAGGGGCTGCACTACTGTTACACCGCGGGTGCGATGGGGGTGCTGGCCGGCCTGCTCCAGTTCTACGCCGCGGTGCTGAAGAAGAACTTTTTCTTGAACCTCAAGAAGGCGCACATCCGTCGGCACGAGGCGGAGAAGAGCAAGAAGGACCTGCTGGTCATGCTCGCGGTGCTGCGGCAGGAGGATGAGCGCGAGAAGCAAAAGGCGGCCGACGACGCATGCCCGCGCGATGCGAAAACGAAAAAGGGGTCCGCCGCGGAGCAGCAGCGGCGGAAGCAGCAGCAGCAGCAGCGGAAGCGCATTCTGCAGAAGAGCGGCCACGATCTGCATGCCCTCAATCGCATCATCAACAAACAGGTCACCGTCTCGGAGGTGCTCGTCGAGGAGAACTTCAATGTTATTCTGAAGCGCATCTGGCTGTGGGGCGTCACGCAGGGATCCTCCAGCAGCGACAAGGTGCTCGCCTTCGACACCACGCACAATCAGTGGAGCAGCAACGAGGACCATGCGTATGGCCGGCGCAACGCCAGCACAGATCACGCGACGCACCACCACCATCATGATGGGGCCAGCGATGCCACCACGGTGTCGAGTGAGGAGGACGACGACGACGACGACCCACACGCGGCGCGGGATAAGAAGAAACAAAAAAAGAAGGAGGAGGCAAAAAAAGAGAAGGCGCGCGAGCGCGAGCGCAGCGAGGAGAGGAAAGAAGCGCACAGCAGCGGCGCCGCGGCGGCGACGGCCTCTGGGCTCTCGAACCGCAAGAGCAAAAAGGGGTACTATTTCAACGAGCAAGACATCAATCGGGATTATATACTGACGCAGTGCGGCATTCCGTTTGCGCCCACGGAGGCCTTTGCGCTCTTTGACGCCATCGCGGAGTATCTCTCACTGTTCGAACTGTTCGAGGAGGCGGTGTACGACTATAACCACCGCCTCGGCAACCCCAGCTACGCCTACTACGAAAAGAAGCGGAGCGGCAGCGGGATGGTGAGCATGAAGGGGCGACCCATCAAGCGGCGCTCGCTCCTTTCTCCTTTCCTCCGTCACCGCAGCAGCAGCCATAACACGAATCGCCCGAACGGCAGTCAGCGGGAGGGCAGCAGTGGTGGCGGCGGTGACCGCCGTCGGCGGCCGTTTCCCTTTGCGAAAAAGGAGCGCCAGGTCGACTACAGTTGTCTGCTCGTGTCGCACTTCGACCTCTTCATCGCGAGCGATTACTACTTCAAGGAGAAGCTGGACCCCATCCAGACGCAGATGGTGCACCCGGTGGCGCACGAGCCGCTGGCGGCGGCGGACGCGCCGGCGCGGAAGGAATCGAAGGCCGCGGGAGAACACCGCAGCGAGGAGGTCAGCTCGACGGACGAGAGCGTGGATGCAGAAGAAAAGGGCACGCGGATACAGCGCGTCAAGAAGAAGATCATGGCCCTCGTCGCGCGCGCGGAGACGGAGGAGGAGCAGGCCGTCCTGACCACCACCGCGAAGGCGGCGGCGAACAAGATGGAGAACCCGAAGGGGCCGCACCTCGCCCACGTGGATGAGAATTTCATTCGCGTGCACGCCACCAACACCGCGGCAGCGGCGGCCACGGCATCGAACGCCTCCCCTTCTGCGGGTGATAAGCATCCGAGCAATAACAGTAACACGGTGTTACTTATTCCGAAGGCGACGGGAAATCACGTGAAGGATCAGAAGCACCCGCTTTCGCGCGATCAGCTGGAGAGGCCCTACTGCGGTGGGGAGGAGCGTCCACTGACGATTCCTCAAAAACAAAACAAAAAGGCCATTTCGTTTCTAAACGAACAGCTCGAAAAGTGGAAAGAAATGCAGAATGCGATGAGTATGAATGCCAACAATGAAGATGAGGAAAAGAGTCAGAACAACTACGCAAAATTCGCTAAACAGATTCATATCGCTTTAGTGTGAATAGTATACATTAAGAAAAAGAAGAATATGTTTCTTTCTTTTCTTTTGTGTGCGTGTGTGAACTATAATCCTATTATTTGTTATTTGCTGTTGTATTTTATTGTTGTATATTTAAAAAAAAAATGCTTGAATATTTCCTATTATTATTCTCACTATTATCACTTATACACTTACGTATCGTATACTCATATTGGTATCACATCCTTTCTTTACAAAAAAAAAACACTAAAAAAAAAGCGTGTATGGTGTTGTTATTGATGTGCTTTGCAGTGCACTTTTTCTCTCTCACCTTTCTTTTCTTCTACAAAGCCCTTCAAATAGCATTTTTTTTTCTTGTAGTAGGAACTCAGAAAAAAACAAAGAAGAAACACACACAAAAGTATTATTCGTAATAGTAGAGAAGGATGATGCGTTTAGGTTTGATGTCGGCGGCGGCGGCGTCTCCGTCGTCGCTCCACGCGACGACGGCCACCGCATTGGCGGACCAGAAGCGTTTCTCCTTCAAGTACGCGACCAAGCGGCAGCTGAACGAAATGCGCCAACCGGACTACATTCATGACAAGCGCTACGGTATCTTTAGCAACGAGCGCAACGTCGCGAAGCCGCGCCGCGGGCTGCCGCACATCACGCCGCTTTACACAAAACACATGAACCTCTGGGAGACGGATACAGACGCGACGACGAACCGCTTTTTCCGTCCGTACGTGTTCGGCCAGCGTGAGCTGCACCTGCTGCTGGGGCGGCCCCACCAGTTCGAGAGCACGCAGGCCGGGGGGCGCGAGGGTGACAGCGCCTACGAGCTCGCGACCGACCTGCGCTACAAGGGCGTCGCGCGGCCAGCGCTTCTGAACAGCTTCTACGAGCCTCAGTGGCAGTACACGCTGTATCAGCACGCGGCGGCCGGCAGCGGCAGCCACGGCACCGCGCTGCTGCTGAACAACCCGCGCAGCCCCTTCACGGAGGAGGTGCTCGGCCCGGAGCTGCTCGCGCGGCGCGACATCAAAGGGAAGGAGGAGGTCGAGGCTTGGTACGCGCGCCTGTCCTACCTCATCGATCTGCATTACGACGCGGTGGGGGACGTCGGCGCGTTCCGCAGTCGTCACACCCAGCATGTACACGCCTTTTTCATGGCCTTCTACGACGCCCTGAGCCACCACGACTTCCAGGACCGCTACCTGCTGGAGCACCTCGACCGCGCGCGGCCGGAGAGGCTCTCGGACCTCTTTGCGATCTTCCTCGAGATGGAGAACAATTATCTGCATCGGGACTATTGCCCACGCTGCAGTCTGCCCTACGCGACGACGCGCTACTGCGGCGAGGGGGATGCGGCGACGCCGTTCCGCCGCCACCGCGGCCGCTGGGCGCCGCACCCGACGTGGGGGCGCGAGTGGACGGACGTCGTGGTGCGCCGCGCGGAGGCGCTGTGGTACCGCGCGACGGAGGACCCGTACTTCGGGACGCAGCAGCACACGCAGCGGCAGGTGGACGCGCTGCTCGCCATCTACGCCAAGGCGCGGCAGCGCGGTAAGCTGCTCGACTTTGTGCACCGCCTACGCGGCTCGCGCGAGTTCCTCTACGGCACGGTGCGGCTGTCGGAAGCGCAGGAGGCGCTGGTGCGGGAGGTGCTGGACACGACGCCGCACCCCCACCTCCTCACGAACAGCTTCGTCGCGCAGCCCGCGGCGGCGACGCTCTATCTGGGCCAAGACCGCAGCGCCGCCGCGACCGCGGCGGTCGTGCCGCTCTCCCCACTGCAGTTGCGCATCGACCTCGAGCTGGCCAAGTACCGGCGGCAGCAGAAGGAGGAGGGCGTCGTGCGGGTGCCGCCGGCGGGGTGGTCGCTCGACACCGCGAGCGTCGTGCCGTACAAGACCGCGGAGGTGCTCAACGCGCAGGGCCAGAAGGAAACCCGCATCGTCAACTGGCGCGCGGTGAAGGAGGGCATTGAGCAGTCCTTTCTCAACAGCGGTCTGCGGGAGGCGCACTACAGTAGCGTGGAGTGGCGCACGCTGCTCTATCTCCGCGACGCCATCGCGACCCGCGGCGCGCGGCGCGCCGCCCTCGAGACGCAGCGACAGCAGGAAGAGGCGCAGGAGGCGGCCGCGGCCGCAAAGGCAAAGCAGCCGCCGCAAGAGCGCTTCATTGTGTTCCCCGAGGCGCAGTGGTACCGTGTGTTCGATACGACCGCCGCGGCGCTGAAGCCGTTTGGGGTGAGCGCCACCGGCGCCTACTTCACTGCCAGCACGACGCACGCCTTCCGTGACCCGCAGCGCGTGCTGCTGCAGCTGGCAGCAGCCTCTTCCGGCGGCGACGCCGCGGCGAAGGAGTACACACTGGACCTCACGGAGGGCACCACCCGTCCGTTCGGCGGGCACCACTTTGGCGACGAGCTGCTGCTGACCACGCGGGACGCCGCCGATGCCGCGGAGGCGAGCGGTGCGGCGGTGCCGAACCTCCGGCAGGAGCGGGTCGTGGTTCTGGGCGTCCACGTCGGCTGCCCGGAGGCGGAGCAGCAGCTCATCGCCTACGCACCGCAGAAGCAGCAGCTCATCGAGCTCGGTGGCACGATCGACGCCATCCGGCAGCGCTTCGACCTCGTCGGGCCGGACGACGCGGCGGGTGCCGCGCTGCGGCCCAAGAACTACAAGGACGCGATGGCGGCCCTCACGCAGCTCAACGCGCTCGCAAAGCAGAACCCGATGGTGCGCGAGGAGTTTGTCGGCCAGGTGGTGGGGGTGCGCCGCGGAGTGCTCTACGTGCAGTGGCGGCTGCAGGCCGGCGGCGGCGGCAGCCTCGACCGCAGCGTCGCCATCCCCGTCGGCGACGCCGCCTTCGTGGCCGCGCACTACCGGGTGCAGGAAGTCGCACCGCCGGCGGAGGGCGCGGCGCGGCTACTGGAGCCACCGTCGTGGTGCACGCCGTTTCGCAACGACATGCTCGAGGAGGAGCTTCAGCGCGTGGAGCGGGCGCCGTTCGACCGCGAGCGCTGGGCCTCGCTCATCCCCGGCAAGTACACGCCCAAGGTGAAGAAGTTCAACTACGCGCAGCACAACGAAAACGACGACTACGAGACGAAGGAGTACCGCGACCGGCTGCTGTCGCGACAGTTCTTCCACGACCCGCAGCGCTTCGAGATTCTGCCCGACCGCCGCGAGAAGTCCGTCGCGTTCGAGGGAAAGGAGAGCTACCGGCAGGTGGCGGGGGTGCCGACCGCGGACCGCCACGAGCTGCAGCGCGGCACCGCCCACACGGAGCCCATCTCCGACGCGGAGATGGGCGTCGTGGAGCAGGCGCTACGCGACATCAGCGGCAGCCGCGGCGGCAACTTCATCAAGTCCGCGACGGAGGCCGCGCAGCTGCGACTGAACGAATCGTGGTGGGCGCCGCTGGAGGTGGGGTGGCAGCAGCGCAACGCCGCCGCGCAGCTCGCCGGCGGCGGCGCCGCGCTGACGGACCCGTCGCGGCTCCCTTTCCAAGGCAAGATCCCGCCCTTCGGCACCTCCTACGGCATCGGCGAGCGCATTCGCGACATCACGGAGGACTTTCGCAAGGGCTTCGGGCTGGGGCCGCACAAGCGCTCCCCCGAGAACGACTTTCATCGGTTTGACACGCTGCGGAGCGAGCAGGAGCGCGTCGCGCGGCTCGGCCTCGGCCGCGCGCTCGTGCGCCTGTTCGACGACAAGTGCGGCCGCGAGTTCCAGGGCGATGTGCACGCGTGGGCACTGCAGGCGGCACGCGGCGCGCCGCGGCCTGGCGCGGAGAGCAACGCGCGGCACCTGCTGCTGTCACTGCAGGCGTGGCGAGAGAAGGGCCAGCCGCCGTCACTGCTGCTGAAGAAGGTGCTGGAGCGCTACCTGGCCGCGGAGATCCGCGCGTACAACGACGGGCTGCCAAAGGACGTGCCGCGGCTCGCGCTGACAAGCAGTGCGGAGGATGCCGCCGATGGTCCGACGAGCGACGGCAACATTTGGTCGTCCGTCGACCCCTTCGCCTACGAACAGCACTACCAGAGCCTCAGCGGCAGCAGCACCGGCGGCGGCGGCGTGTTGAGCATTAGCGAGGATGAGCCCTTCCTCTTCCGAGTCATCCAAAAGGCGCGGCTGACCGGTCAGCACTTCCACGATGCGGCCTACGTCAACTTTCTGCAGCAGCAGCTGAACGCGGACTTCACCAAGGCGCTCGCCGATCTCGTCGGCAAGGACGTGCCGCCGCTGCTGACGCAGCAGCGGTCGATGCAGCAGAACCGCAACAGCAGCCGCTTTGCTGGTAACGTGGCGCAGCTCGTGCGCATGTCGCAGCTCGCGCGGCTGCTGCGCAAGTATCAGGTCAGCTCGCAGACGATCGCCGTCATCGAGCGTGGGCTTCTCAACAGTCCGGAGAAGACGCTCCTGACGTCGGAGGCCGCCGCCGCGGACAGCAAGACCACGAACACGAAAGCCAACCACCCAGCGGCGATGCTGAAGCCCGACTTTGTGATTCCCGTCAGCTTCTTGCTCGCGTGGCTGGGCCCCAGCAGCAGCAGCGGCGGCGGCGGCGGCCAGCAACAAGGCAACGCGATGAACCACAACAGCAATCGGCAGAATAGCAGTAACACGTCGGCGTCGTCGTCATCCATGTCTGTGATTGCCGCGATCCGCGACTCCACGAATAAGCAGCATGCGGAGCCGTCTACGCCGGGCGGTGCCGCGGCAAACAGCTACTCCGCTGCACAGGCACTGCATGAGCTGAGCCTCACCGACGACGGCGTCGCCGCCGATCTCCTCTACGCGATTCGCCAGACGAAAAGAACAAGGTGCTGAAGAATGAGTTTCTGACCGCGTTTCTGCCGGTGTACCAGAACGACTACAAGAAGGTGCTACAGCTCTATGAGGATTACTGCGATGGGAAGTTCGTGCCGAACCTCACACTCGCCTTCGACGTCTTCATCCAGTTCCTCACCGCCGTCGCCTCCAGCGCGGACGGTGCGAGTGGGTATGAGAACCGCGTCGTCGTTCCTTTCTTCGAGAGGCAGTCGCGCCACGCGGCGGCGACGGAGACCATCCAAGCGCTCTTCCACAACGACGGGCTGCTCTCCACGCCATCCGCGACCCCCGGTCGCGTCTGACGCCGCCGCCGCCGCCGCCTCCTACTACTACACGGAGCTGAAGCTGCTGCCGCCCGCGCTGGGGCCCTTCCAGTTCGAGAGCACGCTGCTGGAGGAGCTGGAGACGCGGCAGCTGTTTGAGCGGTACGGCATCACGGCGGGTTCGATGCAAGCACAGCGCATGGTCTTTCTCGCGCCCGCGTCCAAGGCGCGGCACTACTTCTCTACACGCCACGCCTCCGCGGCCGGCGCCGGCCCCGAGGTGGTCAGCGTCACGACGGATGACCACTACGGCCTCGCACAGGCCCTCCGCGCCGCGCCGCAGTACGAGCGCGTCATTGCGAAGGACCGGCGGCTTGAGCTGGTGCTGCAGCAGCCACGGGACGCCGGCCTCGTCGCGGCCTTCAACCGCTACATGTACCGCATCATGCCCCTCCTGCCGACCTACGAGGCGATCGCCTTCGGGGCGGCCGCCGCGCGGCCGCCGCCGCATCATCACGAAAACACGTCGCTCGAGCGCATTCTGGAGAGCGAGCGGTCCGTGCTGATTGAGCGTGATTTTAAGCGCAACGCGGAGCGCTACTGGCGGTCTGTCCTTGACGGGAAGAACATGGAGGAAGTCATGTTGATGAAGCAGCTGCATGCGCCGCCGGCGAACGAGGCGAGCAGCGGTGACCATCGCCCGCAGCAGCAGCAGCAGCAGCAGCAGAGAAACTTTAGGTATGCGAATAATAATGCTAAAAACAGTAATAATAATAATAATAATAATACGGCGAAGAAGAAGGCCCCAATGACGCATTCGCAGAGCGTGAACTCGCTCCTTTCTCAGATTAACAAAGATAAAAAGAAGAAGAATTAAAATGAGAAGAACAATACAAAATAATATATATATATATATATAACCACAAGCACATATACTAATAATTGTAGTTGTTATTGTTGGTGTTCTTTTGGTTACGTTATGTATTCTCTTTTGTTTTGTTTTTTTTTTGTATTTCTGTTTTCAAAGTTCCTACTATGATAGATATCACTGTGTTTGACATATTTTGTTTGTATGTGTGTTGGTGTAGTATATGGCATTAGTAATACTAAAAAAAGAGCAATGTTAAGAATGCGTTCTTGTTATCACAACCTATTTTGTAAAAAAAAAACTATTATTACTGTTAATATGATCATAGGTATGCGTATGATACTCTTTTATATATATTACTTTTGGGGGGATGCAATCATCATCATTAGTATTTCTCTCTCTCTCTCTCT
>AUXH01000112.1:0-39822 GCA_000482145.1 Strigomonas culicis
TTCTGTGGTTTGATGAGAGATGTACAACAAGAGCTCACAAGCAAAAAAGGAAAAAAAAGGCGAGAAAAAAACGAAAAAAAATATTTTTTGAGCTATTAAATTAGATTTAAACAAAAAAAGTGGGAAGAGAAAGAGAAACACACTGGAAAAAAAGAGAAGGGTAAAAAAACAATGGCCAGAGAAACGCGGCCTAAATGCATATCTTTATAGGTGTATATGCGAACGATTCCCCTCTATTACTTTTCATGTATCTAGGGAATGGCGTCTCCGTAGATGGTGGCGGCTGTGCCCCACACAATACCGATGATGCCGACAATGAGCATGGTAAAGGTAGCAAAGAAATGGAACCATCCCACGGTGTGAAGATGCCAGTTGCCCGTGTACATGTACATGAAGGCAGGGAACACGAACGCGATGAAGCCGCTGCAGAAGGCACCCATCAGGCCAAAGACAAGGTTCACCTTGGGGATGAACAGACCACCAATTAAGGTAATCGTGGCGATGATGGAGCACACGATGCTGTTCAGCCACCACGGGACCTCATGGACATCCGTGTGCGCCATGTGGTAGACGGCATCGCGGATGGGCTGCATGTGCAGGCCGTAGCCCACGCACAGCTTCAGCATGATGCCCACGTAAGCCACACCCATCAGCGGCTCCTGGATGGGGTCGTACAACTGTAACGATGACTTGTCGTTGACGGTGGGGCCAAAGTCAAAGTAGCCGAAGAGACCCGCGCAGGAGTACAGAATGAAGCACAGCACGGTGGCCACCAGGGCGGACATCGTGAACCGCTTCACTGTCGGTTGGTAGAGCTCGCGCAGCACCTCCGCAGCGTTAATTTGGTTACCAAAGGCAAAGATGAAAATGCCCAAACCGTAAACCGCGGTATTGCCCGACTGGAACAGGACAAGGTCATCACGGAGGCCGCCCTTCAGTCCATGATGTGCCGCGTGGATGATCATGCAGATGACGAAGAAGATGATGAAGAGGATGGCGATGAAGGAGAAGTACCGCAGTGAGTTGATCTCCTTGGGCAGGCACAGCGGCAGCATGAAGACAAACCACAGCGCAGAGGTGATGAGCCGCTCACCGGGAGCCGTGGTGAGGTACGCCGGCACGTTGCTGGCCGACGTGAGGAACTGTGTTGTCACGTTCTTGAGCGAGATGGCGTACGAGATCTCAGCGCCGAGACTGAGCAGCATCATGAGGATGGCGAGGAAGATATCCGCGCCCCTCCCCATCAGCGCGCGCACCATCTGTTCATAGTTGCACAGTCCGGTGGCGCGGCTCGCCGAGCCGATCAGCGTGTACGAGTAGACGGACAGGCCGGCGATGATCACCAGGTAGATGAAGGCCATGATAACACCGGACGTCGCAAAGGCGGAGGGGAGCGAGATGATGCCGGCGCCGATGGTGGAACTGGCCAGGTTGAGGCCGGAGGAGAGGATGCTGCCGTAGGGCACCACGTAGGCAAAGGCCCGCTGCAGCGGGTTGGCGGACTGGCGGCGCTTGGCCACCCACGCCGCGCGCTCGGCGTCCATGCGGCGGATGTACTGCTGGGCCAGGTCGCCGCCCTGCTCGACCGCCGCCTGCGCGCCCTGGTCGAGGTCCTCCTCCATTTTTTTATCCGCCTTGTCATCCGGAAGGCCGACCTGCTCTTCCACCGTCACGTAGTGGGACGCATCGACAAGGTGGGCATCCTGTAAAGGGGGGAGATCCTCTCCTTCTGGGTAGCCGAAAGGGTGTGACATGTTGCCTTGCACTTTGTAAAACTGACAAAAAAAAAGTGGCGTACCGAAAAATAATAAAACGTGTAAACACTTCTCGAGAAGAGAGAAGAAGACTATCAAAGAAAAGGAGAAAAAAAATGTGGTGAGGGACAGAGTATAGCTTCCAGGGATGGAGTGAAGAAGAAGAAAACAAAACGAGAGGGTTGCAGAAGGGATAAGACTCTATGGAGTCACTTCACAGTGTGATTGTTGGAGAGACCCCGCTTTATGGACTGTGAAAACAATTTAAGTTACACAGAAGAAGAGAAGAATAGAAATACACGCGATTAAGTGGAGCAAACTTAGAAAACAAATTTCCGCTTCACGGAGGAAAGAAGGGCGGCCGTGCCGTCCATCTTTTTGATCAAATCCAATAGGGGTGCAATGGTCGTCACCGAGTGCTCGTGGGGCTGCTTCAGCGCTTCTTGCATCGCATTCGCCATATCATCCGTCATGAAGGAGTCGTTGGCGGTCGCCGGCATCTGCCGTCGCAAGTTCAGATAGGCGTCCACGAAGAGGAGCTCGATACCAAGCTCCTGCAGGCCAGGCTTCTCCTGCGTTACCTCCAGCATGTTGAAGTGGTCCGTGCCGAAGCTCCCCTGCAGGTCGTACGCCACCTTCGCGTAGGAGACGGCAAAGAGACGGCACTGCCGCCGCGCTTGGATGTAGCCAATCGAGCGATTCCGCATCCTCTCCACCACTGCGAGGCACGCGCTCTGATCGGTGCTGTTCTGCATCTTGTACTTCAACAGAAACATCATGGTGGCCTGGAAGAGGTACTCGCGCATCGGCGCCTCCGCCTCCGTCAGCGCGCGCACCGCCTTCTGCTGATTGGCGTCCTTCAGCTTCTGGGCGGAAAACCCGTCCTGCTGGGACTCGTACGGGATGTAGATGGCCGCCTTGCGCTCCTCCATGTAGCGCTCGATGAGGAGCGTCTTCACCTTGAGGTGCGGCGCGGCGGCAATGTCCTCCCGTGTGTAGAGCAGGCGGCTCAGCGCGGTGAGCACCAGGGTGCTGACCGCGTTGAAGGTGAGCGGCCGTCCGTCCGCCTCCAGCAGCTCCTCGATCGTGGGGGCGTCCTCGAAGGTGCCGGCGTCGCGGAACAGCGGCGGGAACGTGTGGAACAGCCAATTGTTGCGCTGCAGCTCGCGGAACCGCATCACGCCGTTGAAGAGGCTCTTGTACCAGTCCGCCTCCGGGTTGATCACGCCGCCGGGCACGAGCAGCCCGTACTGCTCCACGAACTGCACAATGCACGCGCCCACCTTCGCCTCGATGTAGCCGCGAAAGAGCGGCACCAGCTGCGCCCACAGGGCCTCCATCCTCTCCTCGATGGCCGCCATGTACTGCGTCGGCGTCGCCGTGAGCGCCTTCCACGACAGCTGGATGCGCCGGAGTGCCCTCTCCTTGAACTTGTCCATCTCGATGAGCGTCTCGCACTCGTCCACGTACTCCACTAGAAGGCCCTGGATGCACAGGAGCGTGTTGTCGGGGGAGGTGCAGTCGATCTCGACCGATTCGCGGAGGTCCGTCTCGACGCCGAACTTCGCGTAGATGCCTGCCGTGAACCACTTGACGAGGGGAAAGCGCAGGATCTCGCTTGTCTGCGGCGCCAGATTCAGCACGTGGTGGCAGAGCCGGTGGAAGGCCGCGCCGCCCTCCTCATCGAGCTGCGTGAGCACGTTGCTGCTGATGGTGTCGTCGCGCAGTGCCTGCAGCAGCAGCCGCAGCTGCGGCACCAGCTCGACCCCGAGGCAGCGGAAGCGCACCCAGTCGCGCAGCATCTCATCCACCCGCGCGTTCGGGATCTTCAGCTTGCGCGCCACGGAGCGCGACACGGCGCACTCCTCGATCCTATCGATCGGCGGCGTTGGCACCATCGCGGTGCGGTAGTCGATGCTCCTGTTATCTACTCCATCGGCAGGCTTGTCGCTGAAGAAGACAAGCGGCACGTTGGACGGGGAGGTACACGCCCCCTCCTCTTGTTCAATGGGGTGCGCCAGCGATGCTTGTGGGGTTAGCGCCCCGGAATCGTACAGTTGTGCGCTGCACACAACAATGGTTTCCTTTCTGCGGTTCACAGAGATGCGCGAGCCGTGAATGGCGGACTTCTCCGCGATGAGTGCCCCCTCTAAGGTATCCTCCACCATCTTGCGACACGACTCTTGGCCATTGGCTGTCGCTCCGGTGCTCGCCTCCCGCTTCGGCGTGACGGAGCTCCTCTCTCCCGGCGTGGCCAGCGGCTTTCCGTTCTTGTCGACCGGATACACCTGCATCATCTCCATCTGTTTGATCGAGACGCCCTGCTGGAGCGACGTGATGCAGTTGCTAAAGTACTCTTCGACTGCCGTGGCGAAGAAGTTGTAGTTCTGCTGGTTGTCGCAGTCGTTCTGTCCCCCCATGTCGATCGGAAGCACATCCGCATCGATGTACTCCAACAGCTTCCCGCGCCGGATATCGCCGGCGGAGAACATGAAGATGCAGTCGCTGAGCGCCTTGGGCAGCTGTTTGAGCAAAGGCTTCATCACAAAGGTGAGGGCGCTGCCCATGTTGCAGATGTACATGCGCGCGACGACGCCAGGAGAAAACTTGCTGATCCGCAGCGCCATGTCCTTCTGGAAGATGAGATCCGTGTTGCGCAGCATCGAAGCGTCCTTCTGGTTGATGAGCCACGTCACCGCCGACGTCGGGTTCGCCGGATCGCAGCGCACCGCCCAGCTCAGGAACATGTCCATGTTCGCCTGCCGCTCCGCCCGCTGCTCCGCCTTGGGTGTGTCGCGCACCGTGTTGAAGTAGAGAACGGGGCGGCCCACCTTGTCTCGCCCCACGTACTGCACAATGCCAGCCCGCATCGACTCGCGAAGCGATGGGGTCATGACGTACTGGGAGAAGACCGTTTTCTCCATCGCATCGCGGCGCTCTAGCTTCGCGATGGTCTCCGCCACGTCAAACTTCTTGTTCTCAAAGAAAAGATACACCCAACCATCCAGATAGTTGTGATGTATGCCTAACGCCTTTTTCACAGTCTCGAGACCCTCTCGCCTTTCGCGAGGACAGTCAAAAAGAGGCATTTTGGGGAGCAATACACGCAACAGCAAAGAAATAGAAGATTAAATAGTTTTTCAACAGAGCAATGTGCACAAGAGCGCGAGAATGAAAAAAGAAAAAGATGCAAGGAGAGGAAGAATAACCAACTCTTTCGATAAAAAAAAAACGTTCTTAACGAAAAAAAAAATACTAGTACAGGGCAACTATAAGCTGAATGAAAACAGAGAAGAAAGAGAATGAAAAAACAGAGAGAGTGTGTGGTAAAATGAAATGATGGATGTGACCATCGACATTGAGTTGTCATCCATAATATGAATGTGAAACTGTCTTTTTTTTTTTTCCTTGTAAAGAGTGTTTAATAGAACAAAGAACAGTGGATTATAATTACAACAGATCCATCAATGTGTCCGGTGTCAAGTCTGCAAAAGCAGAAGACGTGTGTTGCTGATGTGATGCCTCTTCCACACGCACGAGCTCATCATACGTGTGCATCCACTTGTCAAACACCAGCTTTGGAAACATAGCCCTGTTCGCCTCGTACAGCGCTTGCACCAACGACCGAACATGGTCTCGTCTCTGCTCGTCCTCCTCCTCATGGGGCGACGAGCTCATTACTCTGTGATAAATGGCATCGAAAGCTTCTCGGCGGCATCCAAACGGGGCAAAAAAAGCTTCGTAGTTCAGTGCTAAGTCCAAGCAGGCTGACAAATCCTTCAGCACACAATAGTTATCGAGAAGTGCCACCAGTGTACTCGCTGTGTAATGCAGCATATCGCCACGCTGCAGCAGCACCTTGAATAGCTCCAGTGCCTGCTTAGAGCTGGACGAGGTTCCAGCCTGCGCCAGTGCGGACATCAGCGCGGCTATCGTGTCCGCGGTTTCCTTCAGTCGGTAGTGTGCCTTGTTCTTGCGATACACCTCCAGTGCATGCGAGCCCTCGCTGCACGACAGATACGCATTCCAAACGTGCGCGCTGGACAGGTGCTGCCGCGCCTTCACAGTGTGTTCTTCGTCGGTGCAGCGGTCCACCAGCGCCTGGACCTCCGCCGCGGAGGCACCGAAGCGATGGAGGGCCTTGATGTACTCGCCCCAGGCAGACGACGGCATGTACACGCGAGCGCCCCCGCCTCGCTGGAGTAGGTATGACGTGACGAAGGCATGCACTTTTTCTGGTTCGTCACCCTCGTTTGTGCGGTGAAGGGTAGAGAGCAGCGGTGCCGCCGCCAGCGGCACGAGGGGCGCCTGGCGACCGTTTTGAGCGCTTTGGCATAACGTCGAGAGACGATCCAGCGTGGGGCCATCTGTTCCGTAATTGCAAAACCGTACACACTCGGCAAAAACCGCGATCTGCTGAGAAGCGTCCCGGGCAAACGCTTCGCCACCGTCAACGGTCCGTATCTGGTTGAGATACGACTCCAAAAAGGAGAACACCGTTTGCCACGACGCGTTGAAGGAAAAGAATTCCTGTATGCACAACGACATGACATGCGGCCACTCCTCTTGATCCAGCCGCTTCCTCGCCTGGAGTCCTTCCAGCAAAGCCACTGCGTCTGCCGCTAGCGCTGCCGCCTCCGACGCGCTGCACGTCCTTCGAAAGCGGCCCCACAGAGGGCGCAGCGCGCCGTGAAGAGGCGCGGCGCGGCGCTTCAGCGCCTCCGGCGAGAGCGACGGCGGCGTCAGCCCCCCTCTCGCAATCGTGTGCCACCGCACGTCCAGCGCGTGCAGCTCGCGCTCGATGAAAGGCACGGGCCTTCTCCAGTCCCCAAAGGCAACGGACTCCTTCTTGGGCCTATGGGCGGTCTGGATATGCGTGGTCTCCGCTTCTCGAGCAGCCATGTGGCGTTGACGCTTGGCGCCGTAGCTGCTCTGTAGCTCCTTGGACAGCAGTGTCAGCTCCTGCGAGAGAGAAGGAGGGGTCATCCCTTCCGCATCGGCATGCCGTCTTTGGATGGCCTTCTGCTGACTAATCATCGAGCTCTTTGCCTCCACGTAGGCACTCACGTACTGCGCCTTGTGGTACGGGTTCGGCTCCATTTGCTTCTTCTGCAGCTTCGCGACCCGCCTCCGCTCGACGTGGCGGGCCGTCTTCATGAGCTCCGCAGCGGAGGAGCCTCCCCGCTGCATCCAACGGAAGATGCACACACTAGGGCGCATCGCATCTAGATGGCTACGTACCACCAACACTAAGAAAGAGGAAAAAAACGACGAAGAAGAATTGGACAAGAGTACAGCGTAAACAACAACATCCGAAAGACGCGCAAGAGTCGGCAAGCGCAGCAACAGTAACGATACCAGCACTATATATTCGTTCAATCTATGGTTTCTCTCTTTTTTTTTTGTTAATACTTTACTCAAACAATATCAAACAGCTGTGGGATTAAAGCCCCAGCTCCGCTCGCAGGGCCTGCAGCGCCTCCAGGTGCTTCTTCTCCATCGCTTCCTTTGTCTTCTTCGCCTTGAGGTTAACACGCCGCCTCCGGAGCGTACGCGAGCGAACGACGGAGGACGCGCTCTCCTCCCTCTGCCACTCGAAGGTCCCACGCTGCAGCTCCTGCACCGACGGCCACCGCGTCGCGTACATCCACGGCCCGGCGACCCAGTCCCTCAGCTCCCTCGCCACCAGGACGGTCCGCTTGTTCGTCGGGGAGCCGACCGGCGAGATGTGCTCCTCCTCCGCTGACGCCGCCCACTCCCACAGGCCCTTCCGGGTCCGATCGGCAGAGCTGTTGAAGAACCCCATGTCCACCGTGTTGCCTTCCTCGTCGTCGAAGGGGAACGTGTCGTGGGCGCGCCAGTGCCGCTGCCCGGGCGGGCCGCATGCCCGTTCGTTCTGATGCAGCGTCACCGTCTCGTACAAGGGCAGCGCCGCGATCTCCTTCTCCTGCTTCAGCCGCAGGTCCGCCAGCTCGTAGAAGCACTTGTCTCGTTCCTGCAGATCCACCAGATGCGGCGGCCGCACACCAGAGGCGAAGTAGCCAGGGAAATCGAACAGCCCTCGCTTGTTGTTCGTCTCCTTTCTTCCCCGCGTCAGCTCCCGGACCGCAGCGACGAAGCGCTCGGGCAGCCGTCCCTGCAGCAAGTCCAGCAGCGCCCGGCGGCCGAAGAGGCGCCGCCCCACTGCCTGCTGGATGTGCCGCCGCTCCTCCTGTCTCGCGTGCGCCTCCCGCAGTGCCTCCACCTCGTCCACGAAGCGAAAGTACAAGGCGTTGCACTCATCCTCGCAGACGTAGGAGATGGCATTACGTGCGAGCTGTTCATCCACGGCCGCCAGGCGCATCAGCCGGTCAGCGTTGCTCACGGTGGTCACCGCCTGCAGCACACCGGACCCTTGGTGCTCGACGTGGGGCGCCAACTCGTTCTTCAAGTACGCCTCCGCCTCCTGCTGGGCGAGGCTGCGGCGAGGCGTGTCTCTTGTCTGTCGTCGCTTCCTGGCACCGCCGCTCCGCGTCCGGTGGGTGCCGAGGGAGACAATTTCCTCGGCCACCACGTCGTCCCGCGCCGGGCTCGGCGCCCCCTCCCCCTCCGCCCCCGCGTGCTGCGGCGAGGGGGACGGCACGCGCCGCTCGTCCGCCGAGGGTGGGGCATCCGCACCGGCGCTGTGGCTGCCGCTCGCGGTCACCTCGTGGACCGTCACGGAGCGGCTGTCGCCGCCACCGGACCACTGAAACATGGCGCTCATGAGCGGCCGCGCGAGGTTCAAGTCGTAGCGGGACACAGAAGCGGCTGGTGAGGCTTTGGGCTGCGTGCTAGCCGGCGCGGCGGCCTCCACCGCGGCGGTGGAGCTGCTGCGGCTAGGGGCGAAGTAGCCGCCCCAGCCGCTGGTCGACGGCGTCCACATGTTTGTCAGGCGCTTCGTCGTGTCCCACAGCGAGTCCTCCGCCTTCGCCACGGCGGTGGACGGCACCGTGCCGCTGCCGCTGCTGGACTCCTCCTTCGCGCGCAGCGGCACCACGGGGCGTGGGGGCCCGCCATCGCCCTGCGACGTGCGCAGCACCTCACGGAAGGGCAGCGGCAGCCGGTAAAAGCTCTCCTCCTGCTGTGCAAACAGGAGCAGACTGTTTTGGGAAGGGTAAAAGAGGAAGCTAATAGCCCCTTCCACCTCCGTGGTCAAGGTGGTCGGACTGTTGCTGGGTGAGAACAGCTCGTACAAGACGGATAAGTGAGCGGGGGCCTTGGCTGCTGGTGGGCGGGCGGGATGGGGTGTCGGTACCGTGGGCGGCACCTCCGTGTTGGAATCCTCGTTCAGCCACGACTCGAGTGCCAGTCGGTCGTCGGCGTCTTCGGCTTCCTCGGTGGATGCCTTCTCCGCCGTGGCCTCCACTGCGACGAGCAGCACCGTCCTACTGTCCGTCCGCGCGGCGTAGCAAAAGACGGCCTCCCCCGCCTCCGCGGCCAGCACGTGGTGCCGGCCCAGCGGCGCCCACTGCAGCAGGTACTCCATGGGCGAGCGGCTCGGGCCGCCCTGTAGCTGCAGCACCCCCAGCGACTCGCCGGTGCAGCCCCGCCGCATCTCGAGCTGCAGCCCCGGCCGCGACACGAGCACCGTCAGCGCCTTCCCCGCGCGGTGCGGCGTGGCGTAGAGCACAGGCCCCGCATCACACACGTCGTGCGGCGCGCGTTCGTCCACCACGCGTCGCTCGCGCAGCACGACGGCGCCGTGCGCCCCCCACAGGAAGCGGAGGTACGTCACCCGCAGCTCTGCCGCCGGGCACACAGCGTCCGCGTCCTCCCCCTCCACGTCGTTGCCTCGCGACGAAACAAAAAGGCTCATCGCGGTGAAGGGCGACGCGGCGCGCGTGCCGAGCGCGTTGTCGCTGAACACGTTGTTGCAGTGCACACAGGCCTGCACGCAGGGGCCCACGAGCGCCGCGCCCGTGGCGAGCCCGTCCTGCAGCTGGTAGCGGTCCGCGTCGCGCCGCTGGGCGAGCGCGGACAGCCGGGCCAGCACCGACGCCTCGAGCCTCTCGGTTGTGGTGGGCCGCGACCCAGCAGCAGCTGCTGCGTCACTGTCCACGGCGTCCGGCCAGGCGAGCAGCGGCACGGCGCTGTTGCGCTCCACGTTGAAGAGCGCGACGCCGCCCAGCTCGTCGATGCTGACCACGACCGCGGTGAGGTGCCGCGCCTTCATCGGGTCGAGCGCGATGTGGGCAAACTTCAGGCACACAATTTTGTTGTGCTGGTGCAGTGTATGCGACAGGTGGAAGTGCGCCGCCGCGCTCAGCACGCTCACGCCGTGGGGCGACTGGTCGTTGCCGGAGGCCACCGCGAAGTAGCGGCTGTGCGGCAAGAGCAGCTGCTCGTCGTCCACGAACACGGGCTCCGCCGCGCTGCAGAGGTACGTGTCTCGGTAGCTCAGCTCCGCGCGGCTCTCCCGCAGCGACCAGAGATCCGTCAGCGCGCCCAAGGGGCCGCTGCGGCCGTCGCCGGGCTGCTTCGACACCGCCGCCTTGACGCGCGCCGTGTGGTACAGCCGCAGGCCCTGCTTGTGCGACGTCACAAGGGCGTCGTTGGCTAATGCGTAGGCGGCGATGTGCGAGCTGGGCAGCGGGTCCAGGACAAGGGGATAGAGGGCCCGCTTCGGTAGCGCATAGCGTGCCGGGAGCGGCTCCCACGTCCTCCATGAGACGGGCTCCTTCTGCTTTGGATTTAGTTTGCATTTGCGTTTTCGCCGCTTCCGGGGCTGCGCCGCCGTGTAACTCGTGGTGTCGTATGTCCTATAGCCTCCAAAGATGACGTTCATCACTTGCGGTTAACAAAACAAAAACGTTTTTCTTACTAATAATTTACTTATTTAAGCGATACGTATAAAACCAATGTGTTAACCGGAGAAAAAAAAATGATAGTTGAAATCCCCGCCTTAGCAATGCGAGTAAGGCATCGACAATTTGCTTGTCGTGAGGAAAAAAGAAACAATGCAATACCTATAATACAATGCGTAAATGAAAGACAGGTAAAGGAGAGAGAGAGAGTAGAAGAAGATACTCCATCACACAACAAGGACGGACATACACATGAGAAAAGGCACAGAGATTACTTCTTTCACACCATAGATTGGTATTGTGATACCTGCATTTCTGTTTTTGTTTAGATCGTTTCATTCACAGTGACAAAAATAATGAACTAAAAGACAGAACAGATATAAATGAACTAGATGTATCCTTTTTTTGTTTTCCTTAGCGCATGCAGAGAATCACTTGCAATGTGTAAATAGAGCGTGTTGGCACATATCGAAAAAGCAACATGGATGAGTAACACTAAAAAAAGTACATCCTATCCAAAGAAAAAAAAAGAATGTAAACAATTAGAATTGCATTATCTATTCCCACAACATGAATAGAGAGCCATATTTTCTTTCCTTTGGGTGTGAAAAATGAGCGATATGAGGAAAACATGGATGAACAAGAAAAAAAAGGGAAAGCATCTTCTCATGACCGTGCGTACGTCACGGTCAGCTACGGTGATTTGTCTTTCCCTTTCATTCCTTATTGTCTTTCATACACAAAGGAGCAAAACGAACATACATGTATTTGCGCGGTCTAAACTTTTATTTTTGCTACACGGGTAGATTCACTCTGTAAAAACAGAATCAAAAGAAAAAAAAACGATGTTAGTTTTATTGTATTAGAAAGACACTCGATATAGAATCTCCTCTTCTCCTATCAACACTTCCAACGTGCTGTCATGCACCCCACCCACCACCTAGTTGGGTGAGGTAACAGGAACGAGACAAAAGGAAAGAGGCCAGAGTTAAGTATATCGTGCTCCTCAATCCTCATACACACCGAACTCGCGGATGCGGTCATCCTTCAGCTCCGTGCCGACCAGCTCCGTCGGCTGGCGAGGGTTGCGGATCTGGTAATCCGTGGCAACATCCTCCACCATGCCCGCGGGCACGAAGGACGGCATGTTACTAAACACCTTGCAGTTGCGGTCCATCTTCACAAACTCCACCTTCATACCGTTCCCGACGTACGTGTCCGGCAGGAAGCCGATGACGTACGGCGCGGACACGCCCATATCGTGCACACGCGGCACGATGTAGTACGGGCAGTCCTCCGGCACGAAGGTGTACCGCATCGCCACGTCGCGCGAGAAGTTGAACTTGAGCTGGCGGTCCGGCTTCTCGACGAGCGAGTTGCTCGTGCAGTCGAGCTTCTGCTTCTTGCCGGCGCGCTTGAACACGCTGAGCAGCAGCGCATTGTACTCCGCGTCCTTCTCGTCGCGCTCGTCCACCTGCGTGAGGACGATGTAGGCCTCGACGGGGTCCGCGACGTTGATCTCGAGGCTGACGGACGGCGCGCCGTTCACAAAGGCGCCGCGGATGCGGTAGTCGAACCACGGCGACCGGAGGTGGCAGCAGCCGCCGCCGCAGAAGATGTTGAGGCAGTCCCTCCAGTCCATCCAGAAGGTGCGGTCCGTGTCGGTGGGGCTGCCGCCGTCGCGGAAGCAGCGGCTGCGCACCTGCTGGTACTTGTCCCAGCGCGTGTCCGTCTTGCTCCACGCGCCGTTCCACTCCTCGCCGCTGCCCCACGGGTTGCGCAGCTGCACGAGCCGCAGCTCCATGTCCTGGAAGTACTGCACCTGCAGCACCGCGTAGCCGTGGTGGAGGCGCAGGCCCATCTTCTCGTACTTGGACTCTAGCTCCGGGTTCGCGCTCACGACGTTCGCGTTGCCGAAGGTCTCGCCGCCGTCGGAGGGCGTGCAGAGCACCTGTAGGTAGCCGCTATCGAAGTACTGGAGCATCTCCTGGAAGATGGTGTCCTCGCCGCGCTTGCTCTCCTCCCAGAACCCGTCGTAGCGGGTGATGGGGAAGCCGGTCAGCTCCGTGAGCGGCTCCAGCGGGTCGCCGCTCGCGATGTTCGCGTACGAGCCGTGCACCTTCGCGTAGGTCTTCTCCAGCAGCGCGACCCACATGCGGCGCACGTCGACGGAGCAGCGCGAGAACTCGGGGCCGTCGCGCGTGGCCGGCAGGTAGTCGTCCAGCAGCACCGGCAGCCACCAGCCGTTGAGGTTCACGGTCGCCCAGTAGGCCCCGATCGCGCGCTCCACCTTGCCGTTCGCGGCGCTCACCGGGTGGCGGAAGATGTCGTGGAGGCGGTCCTCGTGCTCTGCGAGGCACGCCATGGCGGACACGAGGTACGTGTCGCCGATCGAGCCGTGCGTCACCTGCGACGGCAGGATGTCGCGGCGGAAGAGCCGCACCTCCTTGAGCGCCTCCGCCGGGATCCAGGTCGACGGGCGGTACCACGGGATGAAGCGCGGGAGGTACGTGTCCAGGTCGGGCCGGTAGAGTGAGTAGTCGCACGGCCGGAAGTCGCAGTCGACGTACTTGATCTCGTTCTGCTCGCAGTGCAGCAGCACCTGCTCCTCCGTCAGGTCCTCCTCCGCGCAGCCGATCGCGTCGGCGAGCTCGGCGATCTGGTCGGCGATGGTGTCGTTCACCTCGCCGTACATCTCCTCGCGCTTCTCGTCGCTCAGCGGAACCGCCTTCGCGCTGCACTTGAAGCCGTTGATCTTGCCGCCGACCAGCCTCGACGTCGCTCCCGGGAACACCACCAGCGAGGCGGCAAACTCGTTGTTGTTCTGCACGAACATCTCCACGTCCTCGCCGGGCTCTAAGTCGGACTTGGCGCCGAAGGTGAACTTCACGTGCATCTCATACTTGTCCGAGTCGTTGTAGTAGTACCACGTGCCATCCGCGGCCACCACCTTGAACAGCATGCCGTTCTCGAACACCGGCGTCACATCGCCCTCGATGCTAGGGCCGCTGAGGTGGTACTGGATACCGTTCTTGTCCTTGCCGCGCGTCTTC
Source organism: Strigomonas culicis (assembly GCA_000482145.1). NCBI lineage: Eukaryota > Euglenozoa > Kinetoplastea > Trypanosomatida > Trypanosomatidae > Strigomonas > Strigomonas culicis. The sequence goes on from AUXH01000112.1 coordinate 13,633, forward strand.
TCCGACAGGTTCAGCACCGTCGTGTCGATCGTCTTGTCCTCGAACTCATCGCACTCCTCGTCGTTGACGTACGGCGGCGGCAGGTCGCGGCGGGGCTCCACGTGCTTCTTGCCGCTGTCGCCGTCCTTCTGCAGTTTGCGCATCCGCTTGATGTCGTCCATGTTGCGCGGCAGCAGATCCGGCAGAGGGGTGGGCACGCGCACAGGATGCATTGCGTCGTCCTGCTCGGCGCGGGGGAGCGGCATCGTGTAGTTCGGGGGATAGTCCACCGGCTCCGGAGCCTTGTTGTAGGTAGCGGTCATTGTTAGAGAGCAATGGCCTGCTTATAATGAAAAAAAAACAAATAGAAAGAAAATAAAAACGAATCAAGACACTACTTGAATTTGATAGCGGAATGCAAAAAAAAAAAAAGAAGACCGAGAAAGAACCAGAAAGTTACGGAAGAAAAAAGCAGAAAGTGTGAATGTACTATAAATGATTGTTTAATAGAGAACAATAGCTACGCTTGCTTACTTTTCTATTCTGCATCATAGACAAGTTGATTTCCTTTGGGGAGTAGTTTCATACTATGTAAACACTTTTTTAGTATACACAGGCACATATTTAAAAAACAAATACAAAATATATATGAAAACATGTATACGATTTATGTAAAAAAAAAAATAACATAGGCAGGAGTAGCAAAAATATATATCCAAAGCTGAAAAACGTGTAAAGAACAAAGAGCTTCACGCTATGCAGCTCTGTAGCCACTAGGCGCAGGGCTCGTCCGCCGCGTACGCCTCGTCTTCGAATACGTGGTCTACGATGCACTCTCCCTTCTCGTCCGAGAACCCGCTCTTTCCGCGTAGCTGATAGTCTGCCTCGATCGCTTCTGTCGATCCAAGCAAGAACTTATCCGCATTTTGAAACACGGCGCACGTCGGACTGACCGTCTTGAAGCGCACCTCCAGGTCGCCCAGGCCCGCCGGCTTGTCCGAGAGGAAGCTCAGCACAAACGGGATGTCGGTGGCGTCCGGGTGGCAGCGGAGGTAGCTCGGGTCCATCTGCGGTATCACGTAATACGGTTGCGTGCTCTTCGCAAAGGATGCCTTGATGGACACGTCGGACGCCTTCACGAAGGTGAGCTTGCCGGCGAGGCACTCGATGTCATCGCACGCGCGGGCGGCCACCTCGAACTTGTCCCGCTGCCCGACCGACGCGCGCGCGACCGTGAGCGTCGTGGGGCACACCTCGCCCCGCGTGAGAAAGGAGTTGGACACGTTGCCGTTCTCGTCGAAGTGGTCCTGCACGCTCTTCAGCGTCAGTGTGAGGTAGCCCTCCACCTTCGCGTGGGCCACGATCTCCAGCGCCAGCGCGGGGTAGCCGCCGAGAAACGCGCCCCGCACGCGGTACTGCTGCCACTTCCATGCCGTGTAGCAGACGCCGCCGCCCTCGAAGGCGCGCAGCGCCTCGTCCCACTGGATCCACATGGTGCCCTTGCGCTCGTCCTTGCTGGTCTTCTCCCGCGACAGCGCGTTCGCCATGCGGATCGACGCGCCGCCCATCGACATGCTCATGTCGGGCTGGTCGTACCACGCCGTGTACTTCCAGCGCTTCATGCGTTCCGCCTGTGCGTTGCACTGGCTCTCCCACGTCCACGGGTTCTTGAGGCGCACCATGCGCAGGTCCAGCTCCTTGTACAGCGCCGCGTCCGTGATGAAGTACACGCGGCCGGGCAGGAACTGCGGCATGATGCCGTTCACAGGCCGAAAGCGCGACGAGCGCAGCCGCAGCAGGTCCGTCTCGCTCGCGTTGCCGTCCTCCTCCGTGGGGGTGAAGATGGCGATGAGGAAGCCCGCCGCGATGCACTTCTGCAGGTACACGAAGAGCCGCTTTGCCTCCACCTCGCCCGTCTCCTTCTTGGCCGCCTGCCACGACGCCGTGATGTAGCGGAACGGGTAGCCGGTGAAGGCGCTGATCGTCTCCATCAGGTCCGCGATGCAGGTGGTGGAGTAGGAGCCGAGGCTCTTCGCGTAGGCCTTCTCCAGCAGGGAGACCCACAGCCGCCGCGGGTCGGCCGGGCAGCGCGCGAAGAGGGGGCCCTTCATGCACGCCGGCAGGTAGTTGTCCACGTAGATGGTCGTCCACCAGCCGTTCCGCACGAGACGCACCGTGAAGGCGCCGACGGCGCGCTCCTGCTTGCCGCTGTGGGCGCTGACGGGGTGGCGGAACATCCACCGCACGTGGTCCGGCGACAGCGCCACGGCGGCGATCGACGCGACGACGGTGTGGTTCAGCAGGTCGCCCTGGCGCACGAGGTGGCAGGAGATCTCGCCGCGGAAGAGCCGGGCCTCCCCGACCTGCGTCAGGTGGAGGTAGTGCTCCGGCCGCCGCCACGTGAGGGTCGGCACCTTCACGAGGTCCATCTCCGCGCGGTACAGCGACTTGGCGCACGGGCGAAAGGTGAGGTCCGTGAAGCGCTGCTTCTTCCGCACGCAGGACCGGAGGAAGACCGCCTGGTCCGTCGCCTTCTCCCACTGCCCCAGCGCCTTCCGCGCGGCGGCGATCTCCTCGTTGACGACGGTGATGCACCGCTTCACGGAGGTGGAGATGAAGTCGTCCGGCGTGAGCACCGCCTTCGCCGAGACGGGTGGCAGTCGGCCGCCAATCCCGCCGATCATGAAGTTCGTCTCCTCGGGCAGCACCGCGATGGCGATCTCCTTCTCGCCGGCGCGGCCGCCCTCCGCGTCGGACACGATCGCGCGCTCGTTCACGCGCTCGCACCCCTTCAGCACGTAGCGCACGCGCACCATCATGATGTGGCGCACCGTGTCGTTGTAGAAGTAGTAGTCGCCGTTGTCATCGATGATGCGATACAACATGCCCTCTTTGAACACCTTGCTAACAAAGCCGGATACGCTCGGCTCGCCAAACTGAAACTTGGTGTCAAACGGGTACGCCATGTCGTTGCAGCTGTAGTCGTCAAACTCGTCCTCCTCCGAGGGGATCTCTTCCGCGGAGTGGGACAACTCATTGAGCTCAACGGTCGCTTCCGTCACGAGGCCACTCGACCCCGGCGGGCCACTCTCGCTCCCACTACACACACTCCCACCGAGGATACGCTCTTTCTTCATGAGCAAATCGTTACAGATGGTTCGCGTCTGCTCAAACGCGTGCAGCTCCGGCTTCTCGCGGAGGTAATCGTAAATCACATGGAGCACCTCCGGGTCGGAGACGGACCTCACAAAGTCAATGAGACGCTCTTCGCTCATATCGACGTTGGAAACGGACACACTCTTTTTGGGGGCGGACGGCACCCGCTTAGGATTCATCTCGCGCAGCTGGGCTCTCTTTTGCGCATTCACGCTCCGCACGACGGCGAGGGCGGAGGGCTGGCGTACGTCGTTCACGGCCGGCAAAGTTGCTTCTGCCCTCGGCACCGCGCCAGGGATCTTACTGACTTGGGGGGCGGGCAGGGACGGCAGCACCGTCGGTGACGGGGTGACCTTCTTCACCGTGCGCCTCACGTCCGAAGGCACCTCCTCCTTCTTCGCCTCCGCGGGGCCTTCCGAGGCAAATACGACATCACTCGATGGGACGGTCGAACAGCGTCTCGTGGGTGACCCCGACGCTTCCTCGGAGGCTGTCCCCGCCCGCTTCGAGGATGACTCGACGCTTCCCTGATCCCCGGCGAAGATGAAAGTCTCTGTTTTTGAATTTGATCCCTTTCGTCGCATCGATGGCGGCGACGATGCCTCCTCGTCCGTCGTGACGTACGACATGATGCTTGCGCGGCTCTTGCCACCGTTGTTGGTGGGTCTCCTCGTTCTTTGCTTTTTACGCGCGTTAGATATCGGGTTTGTGAGCGAATCATCGTTCGGACTATCATGGAGCATTTTAATCTTGGGGAAAGTGAAAACATTTGCATCGTTCTCTTGAAATAGACTCGGGCGCTTCTCGTTTGGCAGCGCGTCGGAATCCTTCAACGGTGACTGCGCATCTCCGGCATCCTGAGCGTTGTCCGTAGACTGGACCATCACGTGATCGAGGGGCACACAGGTGGCCGCCACTGGGAGCACCTTAATCACTCCTTCCGACGCCACGGACACGCTCTCCGACGTCTCCGGCGCGATGCGCTGAATCCGCCCCTGCCCGCGCGGGATGACGGCGACCGGCGAGGACGACTCCATCGTGTCCTTGCTCAGCTCGCGGCGCACGAGGGTGAAGAGATCCTCATTCGCGCTGTTCCTCACGCCGCTCGGCTTACGCGGACCGAGCACGTTGTTGTTGTTGTTATTGTGGCTGAGCTGGCTGAACGTGTCCGACGGCTCCTTGCGGGGTAAGGGTGGCTTTTGCCCCGCGCCCCCCTCATCCAGACCGGCCGTGGGGGCTCCCATCGGTATTCGATTCACCTGCTCTATCACTCGTTTTTTGGGGAAATAGTCCCGCACGTTTTGCCGGCTGGTGCCGGTAAAGGTGTCTACGGTGCCGCTGAGCTCAGAGCGGAGAAAGGTAGACTGGGAGCTGCCGAAATCGGCATGCGAAACCTCGGAGAAGGGAATCGACTGCATACTCTCCCAGTTGAGAGCCGCCCAGTCGCCCTCCACCAGGGCGCGGTCGTAGTCCAGCAACTCGTCCTCCGACGACGACAGAGCCAATGCTTCTGTCTGTCGCGGCATTGCTCGGCTAACCTGATTAAACTGTAGTATAACAAAGAAAAACTAAAACGAATACAATACCCTATAATGGATAAAGACAAACCTGCGTGAAGGTCATGAAGAAAGAAGGGACAAGGAGAATGGAATTCGTAATGGCACCTGATTCGCCCAAGATTACGCAACGCCCAGGAAATGAAGCTGCACGTAGCATCGGATACTCGGTGCTCTCCTTCAGATTTACAGTCAGTAATAAACAGAGAAGAAAAGGAACAAAGAATAACAGTAAAAAAAAAACCATTTTGTACATGAACGCTATAATTGTTCAATGGAAAACAGTAAGAGAAATTATAGAACAAGCAATTGAAAACATATATATATATATATATATATATATATAAATACAGGTACTCAACAACATAATGAAACCTTCATACATCGATAATGTACAGGTATAAAGCTCATTAAAAGCACAACTGCTGTATGAGTTTGCATAAAAGGAAAATATATAGGGACATTGGGGGCAACCACTATACATAAATGAATTCTGATTGTTTCTTGGTTTGTATCAGCTCCTTTTCCCTCCATCGCGATTGAAACTCCGTCTCTGTCACCTTCACATCTGTTGAAGGTTTCAGTACAGCCGTTTCGGTGTCTTTGCAGCTGAAAATGGCGGAGGACTGCTGAACCTCTACAAACTGAAAAGACATCTCCTCACCGGGGCCGCAGCGCGCAGGTGGTTTACTGATGATGGTAGACAAGACGTACGGAAGAGGGCCCGGCTGCTTGTTCTCCACACAGGGCACAATGTAGTACGGACTGCCACTCGCAGTTAAGGTCGTGCCGAGGGCCGCCTCGCGCTCGCACATGTACAGCTGCTGTTGCGGCACCTTAAAGATGTCCGGGGCGTTATTGCCCTGCACCCACGCGGCCCTGTCCTTCTTCTTCTTGTTGGTGGCGTAGAGCTGCACGCCGATGGCCGCATAGGCCTCCTCGTTCGAGATGGACCCCCGCTGGGGCGGCGCCACGGCGCCCTTGCTGTCGCGGCGCGCCTCCTTCCTCGTGGCAAGCAAGACATCCGGCTGCTGCACGGAGAAGATCACCCGCGTGTCGCTCTTCACCGTCATCTTGATACACACGTTCGGCCGCGCGCCATTGAACGCCCCCTTTGCGCGTATCTCCGCGTTGGTGTTGACGGGGTACAGCAGGAAGCCGGAGTGGAAGTACCGCGAGACGTCCGCGGCCTCCATCCACAGCACGGACGTCTCGTCGAGCCCGAAGACGATGCTCCAGACGTCATCCACCCACGGCTTCTTCGCGTCCGTCCACACCTTGAGCCACTTGCCGGTGCGATCCAGGAAGCTGTTCTGCTCCCCCTGAGCGGCCTGGCGAATGCGCAGCAGGGTGCACTTGCCGACCGTCTCGAGGCCGAGGACGCGGACGCCGTGGCCGGGCTGCAGGCCCAGCTCCTCGTAGGAGGCGGCGAGCTCGTCCTTGTTCGGCTGCGCCGTCATCTTGTGGAGCGGAAAGGTCCGCAGGATGACGTGGCCCGAGCGCCGCAGGTGGGCGCGCAGTGTCTCCACGAAGGTGTGCACCTCGGCGCTGCTCGGCCGCGGCAACGGCCACACGCTGCTGAGGGAGGTGCACGGGCAGCCGGAAAAGTCCATGAGCGTGTTCTCGACCGACGAGAGCTGCATGGCGGAGTAGGACCCAAAGTGCTTCGCGTACGCCTTCTCGAGGACGGAGACCCACAGGGCCTGGATGTCGTCCCCACACGTCGCGAACTCCGGCGCGTGGGCGGACGCCGGGAAGTACTTGTCGACGATCGTGCCGGTCCACCAGCCGGAGCAGCACAGCTGCACCCGATACGCGCCAGCACGGCGCTCCTGCTTCCCTATCTTGGCGCTGTTCGAGTGGTAGAACAGCGAATTCATACTCCCCGGCTGCTCCGCCAGCACGCGGAGGGCGGAGATGAACTGGCTGTTCGCGAAGCGGCTTCCTTGGCGAATCACATTCGCTGCGGTGGGCCCTCGCATGAGGTGCACCGTGGCCGCGTGGCCGGGCGGCAGGTAGTCAGCCGGCACGCGCCACGGCAGGGGTGGGACCGAGATGATGTCCACGCCCGGCCGGAAAAGCGATCCATGGTTGGGGAAAAAGTCGACATCGACAAACGACAGCTCCGCCTGGAGGCACAGCCCCAGTACCGTCTCAGCATGTACGTCGTCTTCCTTCACCCCCGCCTCCTTCAGCGCGGCCTGGATCTTGGCCAGCTCGCCGTCCTGCTTCGCGTACATGTCCTTGTGGGGGCACACGTACCTATCCGACAGGAGGACCGGCTTTGAAAGATTCTCAAAGTTGGTGACGGTGCCGGAAAAGAGCGTCACCGTTTCCTCCGGGTGCAGGACGTGGCTCACCTCGAGAGAGCCGTCGGAGCGTTCCGTGGCCGTGCACGCTAGATTCGGTTTTATCTTACAATCTTTGCTAAAAACATAACGCAGGTGCATGTCATAATAGAGGGAGTCGTTGTAGAAGGCCCACTCGCCGCTATCCGTGATAATGCGAAACAGCTGGCCGTCGGGGAAGACGGAGCTCACCATCCCCTTGACGGAGGGTCCTCTGTTTTCGTACGGAAACTTTCCCCGCCACCAGTCAAACGGCAGTTTGGGGAACTTCGACATTTCCGAGTGCTTTTCCGAAAAGACCGCAAAGTCGTCCGGCATGCGAGACTTGATGGGCACCGATTTGGCCAGCACCACTTCCCTCTCCGGCTCCTGGGCCGTGGCTGACACCTTCTCCGTGAGCTGCTTCTTCTTCGCGTTCAGCTGCTCCAGTTTCTTTCGGAGCTCCGCAATGCGTTCCTGGTTGTTGTGCGCCCGCTCTAGTCTCGCATGGAGTCGTTTCTTCTTGTCCTCCTGATCCTTGAAAATATTCACTAAGTTTTCCTCTTGCTCCTTTGTCAACTCGAACTTCTCGCCCTCCTCCTTCGCTTCTTGCTCAAACGACGCGCGAGCCATTCGAGAGGAAGAGATTAACACCTAAAAGTAAAATGAATGCTAAAAAAAATGAGCTGTGTATACGCAGTAGAAAAGAAGGGAGGCGTAAAAGGGTAACAGAGAAGAAATTTCGAAATTATCCATGCAGCCACAAAGACAAACGGCTAGTGACCTTCACAGTTGTATGGACAAAAAAAAATGTAAAGTCATTGCGATGTAAACTGTGATCATATCAGGAGCATAAAAAAAAGGGCACATACAATTAAAACCACAAGTAGGTACATACATCGAAAAATAAGTAACTCGAGTTAGAAATATTACATACGCCATTGCATTATGATACAACAAAGAAAAAGAAAAAGAGAGAGAAAAAAAAAGGTGGAAAGGAACAGCTACACACTAAGAGTCATCAAAGGAGATGCACACACCCTCACCACAATGGATATAGCCTTCCTTTGTTCTTCGTTGAAACCTTGTTTTGATCGTCTGGATTTTATTTGCAAAGTCCAGCTCTCTTTTGTTGCGGAAAGTTTCCTCAACGGACGATATATGAACAAACCGAACCTGTATGTACGTGTTGTCGATCGCCACGTTGGGCAGAAACCCGAGCGTGTACCTCTTGGTCGCATCCTTTGAGCGCGGAAGCAAGTAGTAAGGCTTGGGGGACGACTTGAAGGTGTAGTGCAGCGCCACGTCGCGGCCGATGATGAAGTTCAGCTTGTCGCGCGTCTCGTCCGGGTTGACGTTGCAGACCGCTACGACCTTCTGCAGCTTTGATTTGTCCTCCTCGTGGGCCACGCACAGCATGAGCGGCATCAGGATGTGGTTCGGGTTGTCGCTCGTCGTGCCGCGGTCGTCCTGCTGGGAGAGAATGCAGTAGGCGTCGAAGGGCCGCTTCACGAAGATCTCCAGTGCGACGTTGGCCGCACCCTTCGTGAACATGCCCGCGACACGGTAGTCCATGTACGTGAAGCGTGTGTGGCACGCGCCGCCGCCCTCGAAGAAGGCGAACACCTCGCTCCAGTCAAACCACATAAACTCCTGCACGACGCTGCACTCCACCATCTCGCACAGCTTCGCGAGCTCGGGCTCCTCCTTCCACCGCGCGCTCTCCGCACACCACAGGCCCTGCCACCCGATCTTCGCGGTGGGGCAGCGCAGCTGCAGCAAGCGGTGGTCCTTGTGGTGCACCACCCGGTTGACAAAGTAGGACATGCCGTAGCGCAGCCCAATGTCGGTGAAGCGGTTGCGCACGGGCCCCTCGTCAGGCGCGCTGAGGCACACCATGTAGTTGGCCTCCACCTGCCCCTTGAGGAGGTCGAAGAGCATGTTCCGATACTGCGGCTCCTGCGTCTCCCGCACCGCCAGCCACTCCTCGTCGAAGCGGCTCGTCGGAAAGCCCACCATGTCCTGCAGTGTTTCCAGCGGGTCGCCGCACTGGATGGCGGAGTAGGAGCCGTACAGCTTCGCGTAGGCCTTCTCGAGGATCGGAAACCACAGCTTGCGCACGTCGTTCTCGCAGCGGCCAAACTCGGGGCCCTTCTTCGAGGACGGCAGGTAGCCGTCCACGATGACGGTCTCCCACCACCCGCCGCGCGCGAGCGTGACGTGGTACGCGTTCAGCCGCCGGTCCTCCTTGCCGGCGTTCACCGAGACCGGGTGGCGGAACAGCTCCCGCACCTTCATCGGGCGCTCCGCCACCATGGAGGCCGCGCTGCACAAGTAGAAGTCGCCGCCGTCGCCCGGGAAGGGGTCCGTGGGCAGCACCTGCCCGCGGAAGAGGCGGATCTCCTCCCGCTCTGCCGGGGGCACAAACTGGTCCGCGCGGCGCCACGGCAGGTTCCACAGAAAGATCTCGTCAATGCCCACCCGATACAAGGACCCGTACAGGGGTGGAAAGGTGGGATCGATGAACTCTACAACACCCTCACTAGCCCGACACATCTCTAGCACATCTTTTTCGGACAAAAAGCTATAGGAAGTCTTTTTGCACTTGATGGCCAACTCGTTCAGCGACATCTTCACCTTTGTGTTCGCCTGTTCTAATGTGGTGTTCGTGTAGCCCGTGTCCACCAACACGGCGGTGGAGAGGTTCTTGTGTCCGTTGATCTCTCCACAAACGAGTACCTCGGTCCTCTCGGGCAGCACAATGACGGTGGCCTGGATCTCACCGGTGGGCAGCCGCTCCACCTCCGCCCTGGGGCCAGCGGTTACCTCCGACGTGGCACCAAACTGGTACTTGACGTTCATCACGTATTTTTCAGAGTCGTTGTAGAAAATCCAGGCCCCTTCATCCGTGACGCCTTTGAAGAGCAGCCCATCCTTGAAAACGGCTTCGAAGTCGCACGAAACATCCGGCTTTCCGTACTTGTACGGGTCCTTCTTCATATCGGCGCTAGCGGGGTCCATGTAAAAGCACTCGCGTGCGAAGTTGATGTAAATGTCCTCAAACTCGTCCAACGTCTCGTCGAGCACCTCCATCCGCGGCTCCTTCGGGTCATACACGGGGATATCGCCCCCCAGCTTTCGGTTCGCGGGCAAGACGTGACTGCTCGCGAGCGCGCGCTTCCACAGCATCTGCTGCTCGTGCTCCGCCGCCTTGCAGGCCTCCTCGAGCTCCTTGATGTCCTTCTCCTGCTGCTTGCAGAAGGCAACGAAGGAGCGCACCTGGTCATACTGCGACGGGTCCTTGAGGCCCTCCGTCAGGCAGGCGAAGTCGCCGTTGTCGTCGCTCGTGATCTCGTCCTCGTCCTCTGCGACGAGGCTATCCTGATTCAAGACGGTGCTCAGGCGGCGAATGCTGCTAGAATGGTTGATGTTCCGATGGCTTTTCGTTGCCTCTTCGTCCTCCACATAGTACTCGTTGTCCTTTGCGGCAAACTCGGCGAGCATGTTTTCAGTGACTACCTCCTCCATCCCCGCGGCCGTTATGCTGATGTCATCCATGACGGGGAGAGTCTGGGGGACCTACTAAACACTAAAACAGAAAGGAAAAAAAATGCACTTAAACGTAATTCAATACGGAGAACGGAAAAAATGAGAGGAAAAGAGAGAAGTAGATAGTGAATGATGAGGCACCAAGTGCAGTTAAAAGGGAGAAACCCAAGTGTACGGTAACCCTTACAAAACAGTGCAGATATCAAAGTAGAAGGCACCGTACGCGCTACTCTTTTTCTTCTCTTTTACATTAAAAGTGAGATACAAACATCATGAAAAACAAACAAAACTAGAAGAAAACAATGAAAATAATTGATTATTACATCCGGGAAAACAGAAAAAAAAAAGAACAGGTAGTCTAACCACCTCAGTAATTTACTCCTCAACGCTAACAAAACAAACCTGTACGGTATAATGAAGTGCGAACAAAAAAACAATATATGTCAAAAAGAGGTTAGAGTACCCAGAACAGATCGCACGCATTACACCAAGAAAACGTGCAAAAGAAAACAGAATCCTTTTCGTTTGTTTTCTTTTACGGTTGCGCCAGAAGTTTTAATAACATCACGATACTGTTTTTCTACATTGTTAATAGAGGGAAAAAAGAAGAAAGTGTAAAAAAAATTAAAAAAACGCGGCACTGAGAGAACACGGAAAAGCTGCATCGGATAGCAAGTGTGCATAACTTCCACACACTCTTCGCTTCATTGTCGCTATCACTTATCGTTAATGTATTGTACCATCCATCTGCCGCTTATGTCCTCTACGCTTCCTCCGGATCTGGGCATGCCTCACTCTCTCCTTGGTGCTCCACAGGGAGTGGAGTGCTTGGGCGCTGTCTATGCCTTCTGAGATGCGCGGTCGGCCGACTCCACGTCCGAGTCGTGGCGATCGGCCACCACCTCATCCTCCACGGGTGCGGCCTCCTGCTCCTCCAGCGGCTCCTCGATGCGCTCCTCCGGTGCCTCCACGATGTGCTCCTCCTCTGGCTCCTGCGGCGCCTCGTCCTCCTGTGACGCGACCTCCGCGCTGCCCTGCACGCTGCCGCTGTGGCGGCTGCTCGGGGGCTTCACCGCGACGCCGGCGCCGACGAGCAGGCTGGACACGCCACACACCGGCGCCTCGCCGCGGTAGTGCACCTGCGTCTCCACCTCCACGGCGGGGTGCGCCTCGTCGGGGAAGGTGATGATGTTGCGGAACACGCGGCTATCCTTGTCGAGCTGCTTCGCGGTGACGCGCAGCTTGTTGTCGAGGTCGGACGAGGACAGGATGCCGATGGTGTACCCGCGGCTGTGCCCGGGCTCCACACCCTTGCGGTGGATGCGCGGGATGACCAGGTACGGGCCGTCCTCCGGCCGGAAGGTGTACGTCAGCGCCACATCGCGGGCGACCATAAAGTTGTACTCCGAGGACGGTGCCTCCGGGTCCGCCGCAGAGTTCTGCTCCACGCGCAGCCGGCCATCCTCCGGGCGGGCGACGCTCAGCATGATGGGCGCGTAGCGCACGTTCGGGTTCGAGGCGTCCGCGCCGCGCTTGTCGGGCTGCGACAACACGAGCGTCACCTGCACCGGCTCCGCGGCGACGATCTCTAGCACCGCGCTCGGGTGCACGTCCGTGAAGACGCCCTTGACGCGGTAGTCCACGGACGGCTTCTCCGTGTCGTAGACAACGCCGCCGCCATCGAAGTAGTTGAGCGCGTCGCTCCACTTCACCCACATGAAGCCCTCCCGCGCCTCCTCGCCGCGCGCGGCGGGCACCGCCTTGGCGGCGTCCAGCCACTTCTGGGGCACGTTCTCCTGGTCGCCCCACGGGTTGCGGATCTGGAAGTACACCTCGCCGTCGTTGCCCTCCACCACGCGTCCCACCGCGTAGGTGCGACCGAGGCGCAGCCCCACGCGCTTGTACGTGTCCTTCATCTCGTCCGCATTGCCCTCGTAGCGCTGGCCTAGGTAGCTCGTCGAGTTCTGGGACGGGGTGTTGACAATGACGATGTAGCCCGCGCCCGTGTACTGCGCCAACTTGCGCAGGAAGCGGGGCGCCGCGTCCGCGTCCTGCGCGGCGCTGGCCCACTCCTTGTCGAAGCGGTACGTCGGGGCGCCGGTGAGGTCCTGGAGAGCCTGCAGCGCGTCGCCGCCGGTCACGGCCGCGTACGAGCCGTGCACCTTCGCGTAGGCCTTCTGCAGCATGGGCACCCACGTCTCGCGCGGGTAGTCGAGGCAGGAGGCGAAGACGGGGTGCTGCGCGACCGTCGGCACGTAGTCGTCCACGATGACGGAGCGCCACCAGCCCTCCTTGGACACCGTCGTGCGGTAGGCGCCGACGCGCCTCTCGGCGTCGCTGCCCTGCGCGAAGACGTTTTGGACGGAGTGCTCCCGCTCCGCGAGGATGGCCGCGGCGGACGTCAGCCAGCTGTCGCCGAGGTGTCCCTCGTTGACGGCCTGCGGCACGACCGGGCCGCAGAAGGGCTTCACGCCGGCGCGCACCTCGTCGCGGCTGAGGTACTGCGTCGGGCGCTGCACGCCGTAGGGGCCCAGCTCGCGCTTGTCGACGCCCTCGCGGGAGAGCATCTCCGCCGGCTTGAAGCGCAGGTCCACGTAGGGCGTGCCGTTCGCGATGCAGCGCCGCAGCACCTCCTCCTCGTCCGTCTCGCCGTCGGCGAGCGCCTCCACGTCCTTCAGCTCCTGCGCCATCACGGCGTGCGTGCGCTCCACCTCGCGCTGCAGGTACTCGTCGGACAGCGGCAGCACAGTGACGCCGCTCTTGAACCCGTCCACGGCGCCCGACACGAGCAGCTTCGTCTCGAAGGGGTACACGACGAGCTCCGCGTGCAGCCATCCGTCGGCCGTCGTCTCGAGGCTGCTCTCGTCGCCGGCGGTCAGCTGCGAGTTGGGCCCGAAGCGGTAGTCCACGTGCGCCTCGTACGTCAGCGTGTCGTTGTAGATGTACCAGTCGTTCCCCTTCACGATGCGGTAGATGAGGCCGTCGGGAAAGAGCGGTGTCACCTCGCCCCCTTCCACGTCGCAGGCGTGGTAGCGGTCGAACTGCTTCTTGTGGAGCTGCTCAATCGCCTCCAGGCGCTGTGCGCGCTCGTCCAGCACGGGCTTGGCCGGCGTCACCTCGCGGGGAGTCGCGGGCTTCGCACGCGGTGCCTGTGCCCGTGCTGGTGTTGGCTTCGTCTCCACAGCCTTAGATTCACAGCAGCCCATGTTTGAAAAGAAAAGAAATACTTTACTTTTTCTTTTAGTTTTTGTATGTAAAAGGCGCTTATAATAGCGTTATTATTGAAAAAAAAATGGAGGCTTTTTTTTTTTTTTACGATAATTACTTATTTTCCTGATGCGAAAAAGAAGAGAAAAAGAAAAAAAGTGACTAGGGTAGTGACTCTACGAGAAGGTACAGAGGGGAGTGGTGATGTGGAAGGAATAATAGCGCCAAGAACGAGACACAACAACACATTCATATAGCGAGCACGGTGTTTCCTTTCTCTTCAATTCACGTGGAATCGAAAGGGACAGAACGTTCAGTCGTAGATAGGTATATGATGTACAAAGTGTCTCTCTACAACAGTAACGAACCCTTTCGCACATTCTCTAAGCAAACAATGAAAGGGAAGTGTGTCAAGGGAAAAAAAAGGAATAAGAGCATGTAAAGCGATGAATACTGAACGATGCCTAGCAACAGACCCCTGTTTTCACAGGGAAGGGATACACCTCCTCGGCCTTCCTGGAGTCGTGGACGCTGGCACCGTCTCGCAGACGGGGCACGCTGCCGCGCGTCTTACACTGGAACTGCAGATCCACCGACTTCTCCTCCTCCACCTTGAAGGTCTTGCTGTTCTTGAACAAGGGACAGGAGTCCGGCAGGCGCACGAAGGAGACCGCGGGTGACTTCGCGGACGCCTTGTTGGGGGTCAGCATCGCCAGGGTGAAGTCCTTGGGTCCGTCGCGGTTGGCGACCATGATACGGGGGACGATGTAGTACGGACTGTTCTTGGGGTCCAGCTCCACCTCGATGCTCACGTCGCGCCGCACGGTGAAGGTGAAGACGTCCGCGGCGTGCGACTCCGGGTTGAGCGAGCTGATGGCCGTCACCTCCTGTTGCTGCGACGCCGGGTCCGTCCCGCAGACGGCGATGAGGAAGCCCTTGTAGAGCGCCTCCGGGTCGTCCGCGTCCAGCGTGCGGCGGTCCCTCTGCGAGAGGGTGAAGAAGAAGCGCTGCTTCTTGGTGACCTCCACCTTGAGGCTGAAGGAGGGATAGAGGTCCACAAACTTGCCGGGGAAGCGGTAGTCGTACCACTTCTTCTTCACCATGCACACGCCGCCGCCGTCGAAGTACTGCACCACGTCCTTCCACTCCATCCAGAAGGTGCCGTCCTTCTTCGACGAGGGCTTGCAGGCGTGCCTGACGAACGGGTGGCTCTTCCAGCGCGGGCTGTCTTTGCCGAAGTCGCCCGTCCACTCCGTCCCCGTGCCCCACGGGTTGCGGATCTGCAGCAGCTTGATGTTGGGCATGTGGAACTGCTCCACACGCAGCACCGAGTACGCGTGGCCCATGCCCAGACCCGCCTGCTCGTACTTCTCCTGCAAAGCGGCGTTATTGGGGGCCGCGCCGTTGCCCGCGTTGTACGAGCTCGTGTCGGACCCCGGCGTGGACAGTGAAATGAGGTACCCCTTCTTGCGGAAGCGCAGGAGATCCTTGAAGAAGCCCTTCGCCTTCTCTTCATCCCGCGCGGCCTCATTCCAGACCTCGTCGAACGAGTAGACGGGGAAGCCCGTGAGGTCCTGCAGTGCCTGCAGCGCGTTGCCGCCAATGATGTTCGCGTACGAGCCGTGCACCTTCGCGTAGGCCTTCTCCAGGATGGAGACCCACAGCTCGAACGGGTCCTCGCTCGACCTGCCAAAGTAGAGCGCACAGTTGTACGTCGGGAAGTAGTTGTCCACAATCACGTTGTGCCACCAGCCCATCTTGTTCAGGTACACGCGGTAGCCGCCGGCCTTCTGCTCCTTCTTCCGCTTGGACGCGGACACGGGGTGGCGGAACATGTCCTTGATCATCGTCGTGCTCTCGGCCACGACCGCCATGGAGCACATGAGCCAGCAGTCGCCGAGGTTGCCCTGCTCAATGTCATCGGGGTGGATGCCGTTGTTGTACAGCTTGACCCTCCCGTGCGCCTCCTCTGGGATGTAATCCTCCGGCCGCTTCCACGTGATCGCGGTCAGGTTCCTCACCTGCTTCTTGTCCTGCGCGCGCTGCAGCGACGCCTCCGACGGCTTGAAGCTGAAGTCGACGAAGGGGACGTTGCTCTTGCGGCACAGGTACAGCAGCTCCTCGTCGTTGTGCGTCTGCGCCACGAGGCTCACGACGCGCTGGATCTGCTTCGCGTACTTGTCGCTCGCCTCGCGGTTCACGCGCTCGATGTACCCTTGCGTCAGGGCCAGCGAGAGCGTGTTGAGGCGATAGCCGCCGACCTCCTTCTTTTTGAAGCGGACAAACTTGATGGTTTCCAATGGGTACACGGTCAGTTTGCACTGGATCGACCGCCCGACCTTCTTCACCTCCGTGCGGCCCTTCGTCGGGCCCTTGGCCCCGCTGGCCGCCCCGAAGGTGACGATCACCTGGACCTCGCGGTCCAACGTGTCGTTGTAGAGGTACCATGCGCAATCGTCCTCCACGCGGTAGCACTGGCCGTTATCGAACAGCGGGTACGCATCGCCTCTGCACGCGGGGCCGCTGTACTTGAATTTAACGGTTCTTTTGTGCTCAATGCGCTTCACGGCGGTGTTTCCCATGCCTGTAGATCTAAGATGGAAAGATAGTAAACAAAAGGTAGAGCAACGTAAACAGAAGAAAGTGATATTATAGTAATAACGATAATGGTGAATCTAATAAAAAAAAGGCTAAAACCAAAAGTAGAAGAAGGGGGGAGAAAGGAGTAAAAGATGAGCGTCCATACGTGCAGTGTTGCTGTTCAAAAGGAAAAAAAGAGAGAACTCAATAAAGTCCGAGTGATAATACGGTTTCCATTTTTTTTTGTTGTTGTTGTCCATACCATTCTGAAGCAGAAGAAACAAGCTCACACGAGGGTCGTTCTCGCTTCCCTTTCCTAACCTGAGAGCGCGTCCAGTGATGCACCTCCTCACGCCAGGCAGAGGCCGTCCCTCCACCGGAGCGCGCACATCTCCACGACACGGTCATCCGCGGCCACCGGCGTCACCTGCACCGTGCCCGAGGCGCCCATCCATACGTGCACGAGGGGGAAGGCGCCCAGCGGGAGCGGCAGGCGGCGCATGTGGTCGGCGCACGCCGTGTTGCTGACCACCGCGTAGGAGAGGGGCCGGCGGTTCCGCGCCAGCCAGTCCCCGACGTTCTCCAGACAGGAGAGGCACAGGGCCAGTGAGGCGCTGCCCAGCGAGGGGGGCGCGCGGGCGGGCGCGGCGGCGTCCGCCCCGTCCGCAAAGCCGTCGTCGTCAATCATAATGAAGGAGGGGATCTCGTCCGCGGCGGACAGCTCCATCAGCTCGTGGGCAGCGCTGGCCCAGCTGTCCACGTACAGAAACTGGATGCGCTCCAGCGCGCTCGCCGGGAGGTCCTCCAGCTTCACAAACGGCCTGGGCACCTTGGCGTGCACGGAGGCCTCGGTGCAGATAACCAAGGCGATGCCGCCGTCCAGCACGCAGTTCACCGCCACCTGGAAGGCGAAGGAGGTCTTCCCGCACGCACGTGCGCCGGATACAAAGTAGCCGTTGCCCTTCAGCGGGACGGACGGCCACGAACCTTTTTTGAAAAAATCCGAAAAGTCCAGCATAATCGGAGGGCTGCTGTTGCAGTGGCATCCGCACAGAGAGAGGCAGAAAAGAAGGAAGGAAGGAGAATAGAACAGCACGTGAATCTCGCTGGCACACACCCATTACGGCACAAGGCTGGGTTCATTCAACAAGCCACGGGAAACAAACTAGACGTGTGGTATGTCAGCACGTGAAAACACGATACACTGCCTACTGCCGACCGCGAAGTGCCTCCCACCCGTGCACGGGCTCCAACACCAGGACGCTCCGCCACGGGTCCTCCAGGTACGCCTCGCTCCCGTGAGGCGCCCGCAGGCGGATCGCCGTCCGCGCGTCCGGCGTGAGCTGCAGCGTCTGCCCGGCCGCCACCGCGTCGCCCGTCACCCGGGCAAACTCCCACAGGGCGTGAAAGGTGGAGAAGACGAGGTCGGACGCCTCCTGCGGCGCGACGGCCGCCCAGTTCGGCAGCCGCAGAATCGCAGCGCCGTGAGTGCGGAAGAGCAGACCCCGCGGCGCCCCCGCCGCACCGTCCGCGCCCGGCGGCCGCTCGTGGGCGTAGCGGACAAAGCCGCAGAACAGCGTTGTCAGCGGGAGCCTCTCGAAGCCGGCCACGGCGGACGATGACGGGTGCTTGGACTCCATGAAGTCCTTGCGAAGGAGAAACGCCGGGGCGGAGGTGCTGGCATTCACGTTGAGCACGCCCTGGGCGTCCGCCACGTCCGCGAGCGACCCCGCCACCGCGCACAGTGCCGCATACTGCTCCAGCGGCGGGACGCCACCGTCCTGCCCGTGGTATGTCAGGAACGCGGTGCTGCCGCACCCGCGCAGCCGCTCCTTCAGCTCCTCCGCGTAGAGGGCGTACCGCACGCAACGGTCGAAAACGCTCGGCGGGAGCGGGCACTTCTCGCGCACAATGATGTCCACGCGGTGGTCCCGCGACGACCCGTCCGGGCGGTGCACCGACCACTTCGCGGCGGCGGTCAGCCCCCTGTCAGCGGAGGCCTCGCCCGACAGCAGCTTCACACCCTCGAAGTCCCCATTGTACACCTCGAGCCCCTGCTGGACGGTAGACGTGGTTAAGGACCCAGCCGCACTGTCCGTCAATAGGAGCTGAAGGGAGACGGCGGGAAGCGGCGGGGTTCCGATGCGGTACAGACGTGTAAACCGAAGCATGCTTCACACGGAATAAGACGAAAAGAGAGAGAGAAAAACGTCATTGAGAGTGGGGTTTCGCACGGCAACACGCTGCTACTAAAGAGAAGACACACTATATATACATAGGGAAGAGGCTGCAATTGAACAAAAGAAGCGTACGCTTATGCGTAATATATGTATATATATGTGTGTGTGTGTGTGTGTGTGTGTGTGAAGGATCAAACAAGGATCACATTACGTTAGTTTGTTGGGGTTGTTGCTTTACGACTTGATGACAGTTACCTTCCCGCCCTTCTTCTCCCAGGTATCATCGAACTGCTCGCCACTGGAGAGCTTCTTCTCGTTCATACGCTTTTGTGTGTATACAGCATCATCGTCCTTACCAAAGGCCACCCTCACGTCCTGTACAAAGTCGGCGAGCAGATACTGGGCGGTGTCCTTATACGGCCACAGCTTGGAGATGACCAAGCAGCTAACGAGCACCATACACACGCGCATGAGGAACTGCGCGCGCTCAATGCGCTCCTGCAGGTTGCCCAGGACGTGTAGGCCGTCATCGTACGGTGGGAACGGTTCGTCCGGCACCGCCTTCTCAAGGAACTGGCAGAGCGGCTCCCAGCCCTCGCCATAGCGGTACACGAGCAGCCGCGACGGCGGCACCAGCATCTTCACGCTTTCCTCGAAGCGCTCCAACGCGATCGCTCGCGGGTTCTTCAGCTCCCCATCGCTCTGCTCCTTCGCCTCCACCTCCGCACCTTCTTTCGCTACCTCCCCGCGGGCAGAGGCTCGGCCCCCCTTCTCCGCTGTGGCAAACGCCTTGTGAAGATCTGTCGAGCTGGACAGGTTGGACTTTTTGTTGTAGCTGTACCTCTCCATCTTCGCCGTGCTCTCGCTCGTCGGCACGCCACTAACGACCATCTGCTTCAGCATGTTGGTGAAGGCCTGGCTGACCTTGTTTCGCTGGGTCCGCTTGGTGGCCCGCAGCAGAGGCCCCATGTAGGCGTCGTACTCGTTCGCCCACTTCTCCTTGTCCACCTCCTCCACCAACACCACTTTGGTGTACTCTGGACAGTCCCTCAAGATGACATTGTACACCATCGCTGCGGGCGGCCCGACAAAGGCATCAAATTTGGTAAACAGATTCTTATCATACGCCGTCTTTCGATCAAACAGGAGCGACCACGCCACGGGGTGCGTGCTAGCGTTTCCTTTCTGGAAAGATGACTGCAGGGAGTACGGGGTGTAGCCCAGCTCGCGCAGTGCCGGCGTCAGGGCACCGCCGTCTGGCAGCATCGTCAAGCACAGAACGCGCACCCGTATGGGAAAGGATCGGCGCAACATTGTACCGGATCGCTACAGATACGACTAGCAGAGAGACAAGGGGAGCGATGAAGGTTGAGCTGGCGGAGCAGCACGTGCCAAAGGGAGTAAGAGCACTCATGGGTCAATCAATAGCCGATATCCGCTTAAAATGTCGCAGGAAATGCAACACTTATAATAAGGAGTATAGTTACAATAGTAGTAAACGTACACACATGCACATGCACTTACATCATGTCAAAGGTTGACAGAAAAGTGACAAGGAAAGATAGCAATGGATTTCCAAAGTAAACATAGAGAACTGCAAGACACATGTTGCAGGAGCTCTTCAGAAATAACATACATACTGTAAGATTCAGTGGACAAAAAAAGAGAGAGAATCAGTTATTGTATTCAGTCAGGAAAAAAAATCAATTCAGAGATGACAAAAAAAAAAAGTAAAAACAAATCTGACTGTATGGAAACTCACGTATACATGGAAAGAGGAAGCAATGAAGGATACATAATGGACTACAGCAAATGGAACAATTTGTTCGAGAAAAAAAATGTTCATGCAAAACGAACTATATAGTGAACAAATAAAAGAGGAAAAACAACACAGATCCAGCAACAAAAAAGAAAACAAAATCATTCACTTACATGTAACTCTTACTTAGTCAAATGCAGCACAGACACTATATTCTTTTTCTTGTTGCCATAACGTTAATGGCGCATGGCAGTGTGCCATTTGTGGTTTCTCTCGTGACACTCGCAGAGCTGTTAGACCACCTTTCTCGTTCCAACCACAGGGCCTTTGCTTTTAGACCAGGCTTTCACCGGAGGGAATTTAGGTGCCTGCTTGACGCCGGCCACCAAGTAGCCACGCAGCTGCTTTTCGACGGCGATGGTGACATTGCGGTTCAGCTCCTCCTCCTCCTCTAGTTTGAAAATGGCATCCGCAAGCTCCGCCTTCTCCTTGGAGAACTTCATGAGAGACCGCATGTTGGAGACCGTGGGGCCCTTCGTCGGACTCACGTCACGCGCTGGCGCCGGCGGCGCCGCTGCGGTCGCGGTCTTCGCCTGCTCCTCCTTCTCCAGCTCCGCCGCCTCGGCGTCCACGTCACCCCAGCTGTCGTCCTCGTCATTGACCATGTGGCCGCCGAGGGCCTTCGAGTCGAGCGAGCCGTGCCGCGGCAGCGCCTTGCCGGCGGCCTGCGGCCCCCGCTTGGGCGCGGTCATCTGCGCGCTGTTGAGGCTCATGTCGCTGATGTTCACGCGCGCCTTTTTGGGCGGCGCCGCGAGGCCGGTCATCACCTCCTCCCCGGGCGGCGGCGGCGGGATCATGCCGCGCATCTCGACCGACTTGCTGATGGACGTGTCGGGCTGGTTGAGGCGCGAGCCGATGGACTTGAACATGGCCTGCTCGCCGATCTTGCGCGGCTCCAGCAGCGAGTTCTCCGAGTCATCCTCGTCGCCGTTGACCATGTTGCTGTCCGGGTGGAAGGAGAGCAGTTTCGCGAAGTTCTCGTCGACGCCGAGCGAGGAGAGCATCGAGCGCTTGGACGAGAGCTGGTTGTCTAGGAACCCATCCAGCGCTTGCGTGACAAAGTCGGACACCTCTGAGGACTGGCCCGGGCGGTGGCGGTGGGTGAAGGGCGTGAGCGCGTTCTTGTTGCCGTAGCTCACCGGGGCATCGCCCACGCCGCCGCCGGCGCCGCCGAACCCACTCCCCGTGGTCTTGCGGCTGTACGCGCGGACGAGATGGTCCACGAGTGTGTCGAGGTTATCGGCGGTGTCGTGGGCCGTCCTGCCCTTCACGAGGGGGCCCTTGGGGGGCGCGCCGCCACCGGTGCTCGCCGCGGACTTGTACATGCTCGACCGATTGTGCGAGAGCGGATTGTCCCGCGCACCGCCAGCGATGGGCGGCTTCATGCCGGCCGCCATGTCCTTGCCCTCCGACCCGTACATCACCGTGAGGAAGTCGCTCATGTTTTGCCGGAAGGCGCCATGGGCGTCCTTGCCCATGGCGGATCTGCGCACCGCGGGGTCGTCCTTCTTCCCGTCATCCTTGAACTGCACAGACGACCGCCGGCGCGCCATGGTGCCAGCGTGATCGGGGCCCTTGTCTGGGGTTTCTATGGATGTGACCGACGGCGCGCGCTTGGCGGGCGATTGGGCTGCAGGGGGCGGGGCCGGGGGGCGACCGGACACCAGCTTGTCCGGCACCAGATGCTTCAGTGCATCATTCATCCCGTATCAACAATTATAACAGTTCTACAAAATAAAAATAAAATAAAAAAAACAACTTGAAGTAGAAACGAAAGCGGGAAAGAAGAAGTATACACAAGAACATAACACATGATAATAATAATAATAAACAAAACGAAATCATGAAACAGTTCCGTGCAAACCTACATTGATGTACAAACTAGTAGAGATTGTAGAAGTACGCAGGGTATAGTTCAGTGCAGTTTCCCGTATGAAGACAAAACGAAACAGCTAAGCAATCGCAATAAAATGTGTACTAAAAAAGAGTAATAATTAAAAATGAGAGAACCGTTAAGGGCTATAACGATTTGGGGGAAGGTGCCGTCGCGAGAGTGTGACTGCGCGACCGTACCTCCACCGTGACCTCCTCCATCACAAGGTTCGCGAGGCGCTCCAGGTTCTCCGCGCGCCTCTTGCGCTGCCCCACGCTGACGGAGGTGTCGAACAGCAGCAGGCGGCACGCGTGGAGGGACACGCGCTGCACGTCGGGCGCGGCCACCGCCAGAAGGAGCTTCTGGAAGTCGCGCTCATCTGCGCTGCCGCGCCAGGCATGCACGGCGGTCGTCGCGGTCGCCGCCGCCATGCCGCCGATCGCCGTGATGGAGGCCCACTTGGAGGTGAAGAAGCTGTCCAGCTCCCTCTGCACGTCGTTGTCGTGCAGGTGCTGCCGCGCGGCCGTGTGGTACTGCTCCGCCACAATCGTCATGACCTCCGGGCCCAGGGTGGTGGACACCGCATCTTGGATGATGGGCTGCGCCTTGCGCACGTCCGCTGCCGCACCGTCGATGAAGGACGCGAGCCGCTGCGCGATACGCAGGCGGCGCCGGCGGAACAGCTCGACAGTCTCCTCCTCCGAGTACATGAGGCCCGACTCGAAGGTGCTTATCAAGAGCAGCTTGCCCAGCAGCGGCTCCAGGAACTGCGCACCGAACGCCTGCGCGAACAGGTTGGTCTCCGACTCGTGCACATGTGTCGTGTCAACCTTGCCAAACTGGTCGTACTTCCTGCGGGTGTCCTCGTGGCTAAGGACGTTGTATATCTTGGTCAGCTCCTGGAACTTCACCGTGGCTTGCGGGTCGCCGGCGTTCTTGTCCGGGTGCATTTGCAATGCCTTTTGCATGTACGCACGCTTGATCTCCGCCTGCGTGGCGGTCTTCTCAAGGCCCAGAAAGGTGTAGTAGTCGGCGCTCTCCGCAGGGGCCGCTGTGGCAGCAGCGGCGGCGTGCGCACCCAGCCCGAGGCCTGCGTAGTGCTGCCGCCCCGCAGCGGCCAGGTCCTCGTCGTTGGACGGGAGCGCCGCAAAGTCCTCCGCGAGGTTCACACGGACCCAGCGCCCCTTCGTGCTGTCCCAGAAGGACTCCCCGGCGGCGGTTTCCCGCACGGCCTCCGGTGTGTTGCACACGCCACGGAACACCTGCTGCGCGCCCTTGCACAGGCCGTACGCGGAGAGCATGGCACCCGACACGAGGCCGGCGCCGAACCCCTTCGCGGCCCCGCCAAAGCCGTCCTGCGAGCCGGCGTAGGTGGCCGCGGCGACGGTCGTCAGGCCAATGCCGACGCCGGTGGCGGCATTGCGCAGACCATAGCCGAGGCCCTGCGCCAGGTGCTTGGGCTCGCCGTCGACGAAGACCGTATTCAGAATCCGCTGCGAGGCCAGTCGCACCTCCTCGTTCATGAGGCCGCTGGCTTCTGCAGTGTCCGCTGGTCGCTGTGCGTCTTGCGGTGGTGCAACGAGCGGAGCGCCCGGTGCGGCTTTGCTCGCACTGGAGCCGTCCTTGCCGTCGCTCATTTAATAGCAAATAGAAGGTTAAAGTAAATGTGGATCTAGAGCATAAACGGAGAGAAGTAGAAAGAGAAAGAAGGTGCAAAAAGTACACAAGTCAAAGAATGAAAAAAGAAAACAGTATGAGAACTCAAAGTGAATGTGAAGTAGGGGATCCAAAATACACACACGCAAAAAAAAAAAAAGGAACAGCATAGACTGTGAGATGTGACAAACTTATTCATCTCCACGCAATGATGCAAACATTTTCTTCTGTTATATCCCTCGTGGCGTACACAGACAGAAACGCCTTATAGCCACACTCCCGCAAGTATCCTACACGCCACATGTCAATCACCCGCTTACAGTAGAACCCCATTTGCTGCTTCGCTTCATCCGCAAACTTCCCGGACACCGCCCACGACGTCATCTTGACGATGGCGCCAAACTCCCTCTCCGACACCACATACGGTGTCCCAGGGAGCTGCAACGCAAAGGGAGGCCCGGACGCATCCGCGCGAGGCGCGGAGAAGGCCTGCACATAGTTGAGGTGCTGCAGCTCGCAGCGGTGGTGGCAGCACGTGGCAAGCACCACGCCCCGCACCTTCGCTCGGGCGATAGACTCCAAGTCGGGCTCTGTCACGCAGGACAGCGCAAAGTCCGTGCAGCTCCCGCAGAGATGCTTCCCCAGGGCCATCCAGTTCTGCGCCTCGGCCCCTGCACGCGATGCAGGCCGCACCTCCTCTTGGATGGCGGTCGTCATGTCCAAATCCTTTAGATTGATGCGGAGCCGCAGCAGCGGGATGTCCGAGTGGCTCACCCGCGCGTCCCCCTTGCGCCGGAACCCGCCCATGTCCACGACCACAATGTGCGGCTGCGCCACCGTCCGCGACCGCAGATGGGGCAGCAGCGGCGGCGCGGCCGAGTCGGAGGGTGGGGTGGGCTCGTCCCCGCGGCGCTGGATCAGGGTCTCCTGCAGCGCCACCGACAGGCCCCCCTTGCCGGCGCCTAGCTCCATGAAGCCGCCCAGCCGCTCCTGCGGTGCCGTTAGCGTCTGCGCGATCGCGTAGTCGACGCCCTGGAGCAGCGCCCTGTGCTGCGGGCCGTGCTTCTTGGACGCTTCAGCCCCATCCTCTCCCCGCCCGGCAGCACCCTCCTCCTCCTTACCCACGGCGGGCAGCGTAATGAACTGAGCCTTAATGTACGTTTCGTAGCTCTCCCGAATGCGTGCCTTCAGCGCCTCCAGCTCCTCGCTGGGCATATCCTTCAGTGCGCTGCGCTCGGCCCGCAGCGCCGCCGCCTCCTCCTCCTCCGCTCGGGCGGTGCAGTAGCGCGGACGGCCCTTGAGGGCATGCACATCCTCCCTGTGGTACGGCAGGCCGGCGGTGATGTGTCGCAGGTCGGGGCACACCGTCACGTGGTGCGCCAGCCGCGAGGCGTACACGGTGTGGTTCGGGTTGATGGGGCAGGCCACGCGCACGTCCTTCGCTCCCTCCAGCGAGGCGGCCCTGCTGTCGCGCTCCGAGGCGTGGGTGGAGCAGTACGGAGACCCGTCCCTGCACGTCGTCTTGCAGAAGCGGTGCTTGCGCAGCACGTAGTAGCTGCAGTAGCCGGGCACGGGGTTCACAGACGGCACCTCCGCCTTCGTCCGCTTTGGGCACCCTTGCTCGCTCATGGACTTCGACTTGGCCAACAGAGCAACTACAGAAAAGGAAAAAAAAAGAAGGAAAAGGCAGGCGAGAAGGAGAGTGCGTATAAGAGCTCCTGTAAAGTGTCGAACAGAGGAAGATCGATAGAAACCGTACATATACATACAAAAAAAAATGATGAGGGTACTAGAAATGAAGATATGTGTCAAACATTCAACTGATAGTGTTAGTGTCATTACAGAATTCGCAATTTTGCTTTCTAGCAGAGTGTATCTCTTGCTAGTAGATGCAATAACAACATAACAGTTAAAATGGGGATAAAAGAATGAGAATAAAGAAAAGTGGAAAACACCGTTAGAACTCAATTAAAAATTATTATTATTTCTTTGCTATAGTATTAAATATGACGTAACAAGAAAACAAGATATATGAAAAATAAAAACAAAAAAGTAGAGATAGAAAAAGAAGAAGAAAAAAAAGCAATATATACATGTTCAAAATAAGCATACTACTTTATACCGATCGATATTCTCCATCAAAGAAAAATTCTTTATTTCTTTGTTTCTATGTCCGATGCAGATACCGTATTTCGCCGTGGTAGCCGTGGCGTCACCGAGAGCGGCAAGCCGGTGACACTGCTGCCCTTGAGGGAGCCCATCCTGTCCCGCCGCATGCACTCACTCAGGTCGCCCGGCTGCATGGGCG
>AUXH01000113.1:0-39665 GCA_000482145.1 Strigomonas culicis
ATATATATATATATATATATATATATATATATATTATATGTATGTATGTATCACGTCAGGATGGAGAAATGTGGAAGCAAATCCCTTTTTCTACTATTATCATGATTGCTTCTTTTTTCTGGTTTTATTTTTTTGTGTGGGTATGTGTGTCTCATCGGTCTTCTCTTTTTTTTTGTTTTTTTTTTCATACCTGTATTAATTGAAATATGTAATGAACAGATGTATATGTATATAGTATATATAAATATCCCGAGATATTTGTCAAAATTTTAACAGTATTACTTACTTCTCCACTTCTTTTTTTTAAATCATCAGTTGCTGTTGTCGTCATCGTTTTGCTTTTTGCTGTTGCTATATATGTGTATGTCAATGTAAGGAAAAGCAAAACAAAAGACAAAAAAAACAGAAATACATACATATATATATATATATGTATGTATGTATATATATGGAGTTGTACGATCATAAACAAAGAAGATAGAAGACATTCATTGCGATTCTTCTAATGGTTTCCGTCATATATTCTTTAATAAAAACAACAAAATTCAACATATTCAAATCATAATAATGTTGTTTGTTTATTTTTTTTTCGCTTGCTTTCTTATTCTTATTTAGTATTCTTTTTTTTTTATGTGATGAAAGGAGGGTTGCCTCCACACGCACCCAAACCTTATTGCCACTCCACCTCTGTGATATTGTTCATTCGCTTCTTCTTCCTCTTCTCTTATTCGCCTACCATTTTTTTTTTGACAAGAGAAACGATAAAGTCAAGAGCTTTTATAAGACATCTCTCTACCCCTCTATATATTTATACATATAAATATATTTTTTAAAAAAATGCCCCCGAAGGAAGTTGAGAACACGGCACCGATGGCGGAAGAGAAGCGTTGCGGAGGGGCACTGGACGGGTCCGGCCCGCATGAGGTGGTGCCGGCCTTCAGCAGCGTAGAGGAGTGTCCTCACGTGGAAGGCAAGACGGAAGAAGAAGTCGGCGATGCCGGTGATGCAGAAGAAAAGAAGGAATAAGCTTTTTTTTCTTAAAAACAAAAAAAAAGAAGAAAAGGGTTTCTACTCTTTCTTTTAGGGGCTCGTCCTTGTTGTGATTGGCTCTTTTTTTTTTCTTGATTTAGAAGTCCACTCTCCTCCTCATGTAGCTTGAAAAGGGAGAAGGAAATAAAAGTACTACCTTTAAAGCTTTCTTTCCAATATATACAGTGGAAATGGAATGCCTCAGTCGGTTGGCTGATGGTAGCTTCTCTCTATACACCTCTTTAAAAAAAAAATCATTATTATTACTGTTATCCTCCTATATATATATATATATATACACTTGTTGTTGTTACGCATTCTAATGGATACACGTATTTCGATGCCAACACTCTTTTCTTTGTTTGTTTGTTTGTTTTCCTTTTAGCAAATAGGAAGAATAAATCTCCATTTTGCTTTACTCATCAGTTTTTTTGTTGTCGCTCTTGCTTCTGGTGCGTTTTTTATTTCTAGATACGTATTTAGTATCATTGTGTATATACTCCTTGCATCAATCAATATACATCTCTCTCTTCCTTTCTTTTCTTTTCACTCTTCTATGATGGCATGGAAAACAGCATAATAGTTGCCCAGACGGTAAAGAAAGGCAAAATAACAATACAAAAATGCATCGCGAGTGCATGGACGTGATGACGGCCCGTGATGGCAGCTCCTGCCTGCAGCTGCGGCTGTGCTGTGCGACGCCGCAGGAACACTATCGGGCGACAACAACGACGGCCGCCACGCCGCGCGCCGACGCAGATGAAGCGGGGAGGGGTCCAAACTGCAACACCGGGCTGCGGGTGTATGAGGGCGCTCAGCTTCTCGCTGCCTTCTTGTATCAGTACGGCAGTTTATTTCTGGATGCCTTGCGTGGGCCCGCACCATTGTGTATTGTTGAGATCGGCTGCGGCTGTGGCCTGGTTGGCTTCACGCTATCGCACCTGCTGTCCACGCAGCACCGCGCCGGGCGGTGCCTCATGCTCTTCACGGATGCCTCCGAGGCGTGCCTCGGGCTCATTCAGCACACAGGGCAGCTTCACGGGATGGAGGTGCTCAGCGGGAAGGAGCAGGTACGACACCACCCCACCCACCTATATGCGGCGGCGGCCGCGGCGGTCCAGCGCTTCACCTTTCCGCTGTACTGGACGCCGGGGGAGGCGCTGGCACTCCGGCAGCACGTGCACGACGGCGCGTTCAGCTCCCCTCCGGTGGGCCCCCCTCCTCGCATTGACATGATTGTGGGCTCCGACCTCATCTATTACCACGTCAACGTAGAGGATCTCATCGCCACGTGCTCCCAACTTCTCACGCCGGTTGAGGGCACCGCCGACGCCACCGACCGGTTACAGCTCGTGCTGTTCGCGCACTTTGTGCGGCTGCCGGGGGGCCGGCAGCAGCTGGCCGCCGCGGCGCACCGGCACCGCTTTCTGATCGTCGCCGTTGCGCTGGAGCTCTTCCTCGACCCGGGCGTGGTGCGGGAGCGCGGGTGGGCGGGGATGGAGGTGCTGCTGCTGCTGCGGCATCCGTCACTGCCCGACGCGGACGAAGTGGCGCTCGCGTCGGCGCTGCTGTGGCGACATCTTGCGGCCGGGGCGGACCCCGCCCTCCTGGGCGCGCTGCTGACGCACTTGCGTGTGTATGACACCACCGATGACGCGCGGGGCTCCGGCGGTGCGGGAGGGGGGGACGCACAGTGGATTCTTTCAATGGCGGAGGATCTCTAATCCGTGCGTATGTGTGTGTGTGTATATATTCTTTTTTCTATAAGATGTCCTTTGGTGTTTACTCTTATGATCGCTCGTTTTTTTTCTTTATCGGTTACAATGTCTAATTATATTTTCTATCTCTCTCTCTCTCTCTCTCTTTCTTTATCTTGTATGTAGTTATCTCTCTTTGGTATTTTTCGGTTTTCTTTATCCTTTATTCCTGTTGTGCTTTTACGTACTTCACAAAGAACGAAAAAAAAAATAGAAGAAGGCAAAAAAAAAAGGAAACCACAGTGAAATAATACTAAAAACAAAAGTTCTCATATATATTTATACAAATACATATATATATCTATATCTATATCCTAATTAATTGCCATGGGAAGCAAGCCGACGAAACACGACGAGGGCGTGGTGACCGTAGGCGGCGGCGCGCGCCGTAAGAGCGCGAGCAGCACGGACAGCGACGCGCACCACCCGCCGCAGCGCGGCGCCGCGGCCCCCCCGCCGCGGACCGGCAAGGGCCCGGCGATGCCGCTGCCACCCATGTCGCCGTCCGGCGGTATTATGCACAGCGGCCGTGCCTCCGACGCGGCGAGGAACGGCGTCACGAACAACAGCCTCCCCGACCACGAGGACCGCGTGAACAACTCGAACACGAAGTTCGTGGCCTCCGACGCGGACGGGGGGGAGAAGGTGCTCGACAGCCGCCCTTTCAACGCGGAGAAGGTCAACCGCGTCCCGACGAAGGCGTGCCTGAAGCCGCCCAAGAACGCAAACTCACTCATCGCCGATCCGGATGACGATGACTACGACTACGAAGGCCCCGAGGCGTGAGCGCGCCATACTACAGTGTTTCATGTTTTTTTTTCCTTTTTTTTCTTCTTTTTCTTAAAAGAAAAAGAAGGACAGTAATACCGACATGGTGTTTTTGTCCGTAGTTGCAGTTGTTTCTGTGCTTTCTGTTTTATATATTATTTACCACTGTTATATATTAGTATTTGATGATGGTGTTGTCGTTGTTTTTTTTTTATTTTTATCTTTGCATTATTGTTGTTGTTTTCTTGTTTGTGTGTGCTCTTCTTTTTCTTAAGATGAGACTGTTCGAAAAAAAAAAGTAGATGGAAAAGGTGCAGCAAATACTCAGAGAAAAAAAGAAAACAGCGTTGAGTACGAATACAAGAAAAAGAGATACACCTAAAAAAAAAAGAAGCGCAAACAGTGTGTACGTACGTATATGTGTGCATAAATATGTCTATGTTTCTTTTTATTATCATTGGTTTCTCTTTTTCGTTTTGGTTACTTATTCTACGCTGTTGTTGTTTTTTTCTAAGACTTATTGTTTTTCTTTTTTCTTTTGGAGACCGAAACATTTATATAAGGATGAGTGTATTTTCTTCTTTGTATAGTGGCGATGGAGGTTGTCATTATAATTCTGTATACTTGTATTATTATTGTTGTTGTTATTCTTATTTTTGCATGTGTGCTATGCCTGTTGGTCTTCCCTCTAGAAGTAAGTGAGAGAGAGAGAAAATGCTCTCTTTTTTTTCTCGTTCTTTTTAAAAAAAAAAAATGAGAACAGGAGTCATTTCTAACTAATAGGCCGTAAACAGGACATTACAGACAAAAAAAAAATAACAAGAATAATAAGAATAATAAAAGTACTTAAAAACTTTACGCTAATGAAAGTTTTTTGTTTTTTTTTCTTCAGAAATATACACTTCGTTCGTCTTTTTGTTTCATTTTCCTTTTTTTTTTCGTGTGCATTTGTGTTTGTATATGTATGTATGCTGTCTGTTTTCTTTTTACTTCTCTTTTTTTTTGTCCTTATCTGTGCATATTTTTATGTATGTAAGAAAAAGATCTGAAAAAGAAAAGGAAAAAGAAAGACTGTTTGGATGCCGTAGAAATATACGTACATACACGCACACACATACACACAACACATATATAGTATATGTATATACATGTAAACTTTCTTTTGTTTTTTGTTTTGTTGCTTTAACACACGACATAACACAATGTAACCTCTTTTGTTATTATATTTTTTTTGTTTTTATTGATTGTTTATTCTTTTTTTCTAGATTGTTCCTTTTGTTTGTTTGTTTGTTTGTTTTAGCTGTTCTTTTTTGGTGTCTGTGTGTGTTTGTCATTATGGTTGCTGGTGTTATTTTCAATCTTTCTTTTTTCGTTCTTTGAAACTAAATAAACAAATAAACATTTAAAGGTAGTTCTCTTTTTTTTCTCTCCTCATATGTAATGCTCATTTCCAAGAGAAAAAAACAACGGATAATAATGACAATAATAGCAATAATCGTCATAATTATTCCGAATAATAATAAGAAAGAACGAAAAAAAAAGTATAAAAGTCTATTTTTTAATGTATTTTAATTTGAGGTATTCTTTTTTAATTTTTTTTGTTTTTTGTATTCCACTCCCTTTTTCTTCTTATATTCAAACACTTTCAGTTTCATACTTGTTATAAATATATATATGGAAGGAAGAAAACAGAACATTTCATGGAGAATATGTGTTTCTTTCTGTCCCACCTATTGTGTTCTTTTAAAAATGATACTGAACCGAATGACTGGCCCTCTCCTCTTTCTTCTTCTCATATTGTTTTACTATCCATTTTGAAAAAGTCTTTATTTTCTTTCTTTTCTAAACTCCACTTATTCACTCAATATACTATTATTTTTTATTTCAACTCTTGCTTTTTTGTGAAAAGGGAGAACAACAAGAAAGGAGAAGAAGATCATCAAAAGCCTTTTTTTAATTTTCGTTTCTTTTTTTTTGTTTCTTTCATCGCCTCTAGTGCCACCTTAATATACATATCAGAGAAGAGGAATTCCCTTTTTGTTTTGTGTGCATCTCTTTCTTGCTTTTTTCATCTTTCGAAACTATTTATCTAAAATTATATATCATGACCTATGCATCCCCTCTCCCGCCGTCTCCGTCGCTGCCGCCGCCACCGCAACCAGTACACAGTGATGGAAAGGAGGTGGAGGCCGCAGCGCAGAGAGAGCGCGCCAACAGCTTGCGTCACTCCAACCCCCACGCTGTCGTGCCCATCATACGGACATTCCGCGTGCCGCATGGCGCCGTAGGCGGAGACGATCAGAATAATCATCATAATAATAAGAACACCAACAATCGCAAAAGAACCAATAAGCATAGTCGTAGTTTTCATGATGAGGCAGATGCCGGCCCCACGGCGGACGGCAGTGCCCAAAACAACAATAATAACATGAACATGAACCCCAACCACAACAATAATAGCAACAGCGCCAGCAACAGCACGAAGATCGTCGCGCTGCGGGACGCGGTCGACTCGGACGAGAGTGCGGCGGCGAGCCACCTGCACGGCACGACATGCCCGGCGGACGACCACAGCAGCAGCGCCTGCAGCGCGGCCACCGTGCTGTCGCTCTTCCACCCCGACCCCCTCGGCGCGATGCTGCAGCCGCCGTCCAGCGGCCGGCGCCCGCGCGCGGAGGAGGCCGCGGCGCGTGGCTCCGTCGCCTTCGCGGCCACCGTACCGTGCGCGCGCCCGCTCGCCGCCGCGACGCCGCCGCTGCTGCTCTCCGGCTCCGTCTCGCTCGCCGCATCCGGCGCCACGCTGCTGCTGGCGCAGGACCAGAACCGCTCCCTGCTGTGGCAGACCTATCCTGCCATGAGCCGCGCCACGCCGCCGCCGCCGCGCCAGCCGGAGCCCCTCCCGACGCGCCTCGTCTTTCCCTACCGCAAAAAGACGCACCGCGGCTTCGAGGATCGCACCGTTTCCGTTCGCCTCCGCTCCATGAGCCGCGCCGCGGCGGCGGCCGCCGTCGCGGCGGTCGCCGCGCCGCAGGGCGTGGCGGAGGGCGGCGGCCACCCACTCTTCTACGTGGCCCGCAGGTCGCGGCAGCACCAGCACGTACCCGCCGCCGCGTCGCGGCGGCCGGTACGGGGAGCGGCGGAAGACGACGCGATGCCGATGCCGCAGTTCTGGAGCTGCAGCACCACGTCGTGCATCATCAACGAGGCGCGGGCGCAGTTCGGTTGCTCGCGGCCGACGCTTCCGTCGCCGCCCGCGACCGCCCCGCCGCACAGGGCGGCGGCGGCGCCGCCGCGCCGTCTGCGGGTCGTGTGGCGCAAATGCCGCCGACCGCACTGCGGCGGCCGCGCGCCGCCCGCCGCGTGCGGCGGCAGCCACACGCCGATCGACCTGCTGCTGACCGCCGGCCGCGATACGCCGCCGCCGCCGGCCGCCACCCTGTGCGGCAGCGGCGAGTACACAGATGAGGAGGAGGAGGACGACGACGACGTCATGAACTCGCTGTACTTCCACGAGGCCTTCCTGCTCCCGCAGCACCCCCAGCGGCACAAGGACGAGGGCCGCGCGGCGACGACCAACCAGACGTGGATGCGCGCCTTTCTGACGTCGCTGTCGTCGCACACGGCTGGCAGCCACAGCGGCCCTGAGGCTGCGGTGACGCCGCCGGCGATCTTCGGCCACGCGCTGCACTCGCCGCTGCGCAGCGATGTGGATGAGAACTACCCCTTCTACCCCCCGCACAACCAGTGCAACCGCAGCTACAGCCTCTCGACGCAGGTGGTGCGCAGCATCAGCTCCATCAACTCGGAGGCCGCGATCCAGAAGGTGCTGGAGCGCGGCCTGGCCGTGGAGCGCTGCCCAGCGCCGCCGGCAGCGGCCGACAGCGGCGCGGCGGCGGCGCTGGAGAACACCGTGGTGACGCCGCCGAACAGCAACAGCAGCAGCAACCCGCTCTTTGACTACCTCGCCGCCCCGCAGGACGCGTGCGGCGGCGTCAACTCCCGCGAGCGCAAGGCGGCGCAGCGCGGGCTGGCGTCGCCGCACCACCCGCAGGACAGCCCCAACAGCAACACGAGCAGCACGCGGTCGGGGCCGCCCGCAGAGGCGGAGGCGGGGGCGTCGTCGGCATCTGCCATCCTCCACAAGTCGCCGCCACAGCTGCAGCAGCAGCGCGGCCAGGCGGCGCACCTGCGACAGTGGGAGCTGCTGCTGCCTTTTGCACCGGAGGGCGCCGCACCGGGGTCGTACAGCGCCTCCGGCTCTGCCGCGTCGTCCTTCTCGTCTTCCAGTGGCTGGGGGGGAACTGCCGCCACCTCGGCCACGCCCGCGGCGTCCAGCGGCAAGGCCTACTATGTTTGATAAATAAAGTAACAAAGAGAGAAAAAAAGACGAAAAAGGAAACGGAAAAATGAAAAAGAACTTATACATATATATGTATGTATGTATATATATATATATAAGTGTATGTCTATATAATTAACACGATCATATACGTTAGATACCTTTTTTTTTGTAAGCACTACTATTATGCATAATCTTTTTCTTTTTTTTGGTTTTTATGAGTACTGGAAACTGAAAGCCAAGAAGACAGGCAAGAAAAAAAAATATAAAAAAACTGCATAATGGGTTTTTTTTTACTATTATTATTGACGGTTTTGTCTTTTGCTTTGTTTTTTTTTTCATTTATATGTTATACACTACCCACTGCCTTATACACTTTTTTAAAAAGATAATTATTCTTTTCTTTCTTTTTCTTTTTTCATATATATATACATATTTATATGATTCGCAATGATAATATTGATGACATCAATGTCTAAAGCACTTTTTCTTAAGTATTTACTTACTCGTGTTTATATCTTTAGTGACCATCGCTATCTGGATGGTTGCCTGCTGTGGCTGCGTTGTCTCAGCTCTACCGTTTTTCATACGCTCTTCTTCTCCTTCTCTCTGCATTTATTTGGGATGACTTCTTTCTTTCTTTTTCGGTGTGAGAAAAGCGAAGGAGTGCGTCTTTATTCATGTCACGACCTGTGAAGCTCCACTTTTCACAACGCAATGGCACCTATGCGAGTCGCATCAGCCGCGACCTCCGTGTGCTGGTACTGCACGGTTTTCTAGCACACGGCATCGCCCTCAACACCTTCTCCAACCTGCTGCTACAGCGGCTCCAGCAGCGGGCCCACCACCCCCCTCCCGGCGGCCAACCCGCGGCGGCGGTGAAGGCGCTGTCCGTGTGCACCGTGGACGCGCGCAACCACGGCCTGTCGCCGCACACCCCGACGCACACCATCCACGACCTCGTCGCGGACCTCGCGGCTCTGCTCGACGCGACGCAGGGTGGCGCGTCACCGGCGGTGCTGGCGGTCGGCCACAGCATGGGCGCCGGGACGTGGACGCACCTCCTGGCAACGCAGGCGGCGCGCCGCGCGGCGGTGGTGGGCCTCGTCGCGCTCGACATGCCGCCCATCCCCGCCTCACAGATGAGCCCCGTTCTCCTTCACTCGCTGCGGCACACGATCGACCGGATGGACAGGATGCGGCTGGACGCCCTCACGGACATGAAGAGTGTAGAGGTGGAGTGCGTCCGCTGCGGCATCTTCGACCGCCGCATGATTGGGCTCTGCACGACGAACATCCACCTCCCCCGGAGGGGTGGCGGCGGCGGCACGCCCGCCACCTGGAAGTGCAATCTCCCCGTCCTCGCCCAGAGCCTTGCGGGGGGGGAGCTGTTCCTGCCAGAGTCCTACGCAGCGGCGGCGCCCCAACTGGAGGTGCCTGTGCTGTCTGTTCTGGGCGGGAAGAGCCCCATCGGCGGAGACAGGCGGTATCACAACCGCTTCCCGCCGTTCGTGCGCCGCCCGCTGCGGGTGGAAGAGGTGGTCGTGCCCCACGCGACGCACACGGTGTATTTTGACAAGCCGGATGCTACTGTGGATGCCGTGGTGCACTTTTTGGAAGCTCTAGAAATCATTTGAGCGAAGGAGGAAATGAAAAAAGAAGAAGAAACAATTTTGTTGTAGACATGTTTATGCTATCGTTTATGTTTTTTTCTTTCATTTTGCTTTTCTCTCTGTGTGTGTGATACCGTACATATCGATCTAGTGACAATGAGCTGCTGATTAAAAAAAGAATACATGTCTCTCTTCCGGTTTTCTTTCAATCTTCCTTTTAGGCATAGGGATCACTAAAAAAAAACTAATAAAAAGTTAAAAGGATAAAAAGGAAGAGAAAAGTCCTAAAAAAAACCGTTGGATACATTCGTTTTCCCTTTTTTCACATCCCTTGTTGTTTTTGTGGTAGTCGCAGTTGTGACTCCTCCCTTTTTTATTGTTATTATTCTCTTTACTTCTTCGTCTTTGCCCGCCGGTGTGTGTGTTTGCCATGAACGCGCATATGATGGCTGCTACAAATCTCAGCGTCAATGCGAAGCCGTGGGCGCCAGAGCAAGAGCCTGAGGGCAACAGCAATCCGAGCAGCGGCGGCATGTACACCGCGTATAACAATAAAAACAACAACAACAACAATAATAATAATAATAATAATAATAATAATAATAATAATATGAATAAGTATACTGTCTATTCCGGTAACAACAGTGCCTCGGGAATCCGAGGGAAAAGCGGTGGCGGTGGCAGTGGCGGCATGACCTACGGCAGTGCACCGCACGTCCAACAGCACCATCACCAGCAGCAGCAGCAGCAGCCAACCCCGCCGGCGACGCAGCAGCAAAACATCAACTACTTCACAAATAATCATAACAGCCACGCGAATAACAACGGTAATAATAATAATAATGGCAACCTCTCCTCACACTTCGCAGGCAACGCAATGCATAATACGAACACGAACACGAACAATAATAATAATAACAACAACAACAATGTCAGCCCGACCGCTGCAAAGCTTTTCGTCGGTCAGCTTCCTTTCGAGTGCACGGAGGAGCGTCTGCGTCACCTCTTCAGCGCCTACGGACACGTAGAGCAGATCCACATTCTGAAGGACAACAACAACCGCAGCCGTGGCGCGGCCTTCATCACCTTCTCCACCGTCCAGGAGGCAGACACCGCCATTTTCACGCTTCACAACCGCTACCGCATGTTGACGAATCGGGCCATACAGGTCAGCTACGCGAAGAACAGCCTCAACATCTCACCCTTCGGCACCCACAGCGCCCTTGAGGTCCACCAGTCCAACCCAACAAATCCCATGCCAGACGTTGCGACCATGATCAACAACCAGCAGATGCGGAACTTCTGAAAAAAGAAAAAAAGGAATAAAAAAGAGGAAAATAAATACATATACATACATACATATATACTAAAAAAAAAATAGTAAACAGGAAGAAGAAATGAAAAAGTAATAATACTTAAAAAAGGAAAAACAGCAAACAATTATTATATCTTTTCTTTTTTTCTTTAGTGAGTTTTGCTTCATCGTTACTGTATTTATTTGTTATTAACCGATCGCTGCACTGTGACCTCATATGTTAGAATTACGTAAACAATGCATACGCTTTGCTTTTTATTATTATTATGGTTGTTTTGTTTTGTTTCTCTTTAAGGGAGATCATTGCATTAGTGTGGTTGTTATGGATTTTAAAAAAAAAATGTAGAAATATATGCTTAAAACAATATACGTTAATCCGCCTATCTACATTTAGTAATTCACTTAATTATTTGTTTTCTCTTTTCCTTTTTTTTCTTTTGCATTAAAATAAGTATCAAAAAATAAAAATGTTTGCGTGTTTGCTTTGCGTCACTCATAATTTCTGAATATATAAAAAAAAAAGAACAGATTAGAAAAAGATAGAGCCGTATAAGCACAAAATGTGTGAATTAAAGAAAAAAGCAAAAGTATAAAAGGAACCAGATGCATGATGAACCCTCTTCTCTTCACTCACGTCTCTCATTGATAGAGAAGCACCGTACATAAATACATAAAAAAAAAAGAAAAGAAAACGAAGCATACAGAGGGAGGAACACCGATGCGACGACTCACACGCAATCTCCTCATTGGCACCGTCGGCGTCGCGGCGGTCACCGGCGGCGGCTACTACTACTTCAATGTCCGCTACAACACACCTGCGGCCCCGGTGAAGAAGCTGACTGCGCGTGAATTCAACGCTCTGCAGGACCCCGCTCTTCTGCGCGAGGCGCTCCAGCCGAACCACCTCCCGTGGAACTACGCGCAGCAGCACCACCACACGACGAAGCCCCAGCGCCGCAGCCCGCCCGATAGCTCCCCCAGCAGTACTAGCACTGGTAGCACGGCCGGGGGCACGCCAGCCCTGACGTACACCCCGAGCGACTTCGAGCTCTTCTTTTATCGCCTCCTCGGATGTCCCTATTGCGCAAAAGTGGAGGCACTTTTGCACTTTTTCCGCGTGCCCTACACGGAGGTGCGCATCGACCCCCTCAGCGGCAGCGGGCTGCCGGACGCGCGCTATGACCTGGCGCCGCAGCTCGGCCTGCGGCGCCCCGCGGCGGGCGCGCAGGCACCGGAGGTGTACATCGTGGACTCCGCCTTCATCATGGAGACCCTCGCGGAGCCGCTGCGCTTTGCGGATAACATTTTGAAATCGACGAAAGGGTCTGCGCCCGCCGCGGCGGAGCTGCGCCGGGTGCGGCACTGGATCACGCATCACTTCCAGGGCGCCTCCTTCGCGCTCATCAACAGCACGCCGGGAAACGCCTACTACGGCTTTGACTATGTCGCGCCGGAGGGGCAGCGCCAGAGCATGGTGTACAAGGTCTTCGGCAGCGCCGCGCTCTATCTGCTCGCGACGCTGAAGATCAAGCCCAAGGTGCAGCACCTGGCACCAGACCCCCGCGCCGCCGCGGACACAAACCAAACAACAACAACAACAACAACAACAACACGAATAACAAGAATGTAGTTGCAAGCGGCGGTGATATCAGCGGCGTCGAGGAGGCGAAGGATGTGATGCGGCGGTACTTTGAGGTGCACGCCGCGCCGGGCACCGCCGCCGCGCGGTACCCCGCGGACCCCAAGGCGTGGCTCCGCACGGAGATAGATGTGTTCCTGTCGCTCCGCCCGCCACGCGCGGCCGCGTCCCAGCCCCGCCGGCAGGCAGCAGAGCCGCAGGAGCCGCCCGCCCTCGCCGACTTTCACGGCGGCGATGCGCCAGACTTGGCGGATATTGAAATGTACGGCGTCACGCGCGTTGTGGCCGCCCACCCGGTCTTCGGCCCGGTGCTCCGCAGCTGTGCGCCGTTCCGTGCGTGGGAAGAGAAGATGGAGAGCTACATGCAACCCTTGTGAGAATCACGAGGGAAGCGGAAATTTCTTATTAGGGAAAAAAATACACAGAATCGGAGTGAATAATAAATAAACAAAGCACAAGTATTTCTTGTAAAAGAAATGAAGAAAAGGATTCTCATATTTTTTTTTCCTTTTGGGTGCGTTTTAAAAAGTGTACATACGTAGCTTGCGCATATCCAGTTACGAACGTTGGTATCGATTATTCTTTTTCCATCACTTGTCTACACAACTATAGCTATCAGAACAAAAAAAAATAGATTAATATGGGTATTTAGTTTGAAGACACATTAGATCGATTGTCTCATTTGTGTTTTCACTCTCTTTCCTGATTTCACTCCATTGGCTTCTTCCCCTTCGTTCTTTTCTATCTGTTCGTTGTTACTTTTTTTATTTTGGTGGAGAAACAAAAAAAGAAGGAAGAAAAAAAAATCTCCCTCATTGTTGCTTTTGTCTCTCAAATTGCTTTTTTCGTTTTACTTCACTTTTTTCTTTTCTTCTTATTACTTCTCTTCCGCCTGTTCTTCACGGAGGGTCTATGCGCCGTCTTAACATAGCGGCTCCGTTCAAGTGGGTGCCGTGGGCGTGCCTGGGGGTGTGCGGCCGCCGCGCCGCCACCACCGCGGCGCCGGCATCCTCCCCCTCGCCTGTTGCGGAACCGGGGAAGAAGAAGCCACGCACCTCTGCCGTGGACTTCCCTACGTCCGTGCTGGGCGGCGGCCGCCTGTGCGGCGCGCACCCTGCCGGCCGCCACATCACGGTGTACAACGACTCCAACATGATCGCCTGGATCGTCATGGACCGCGATGAAAGCTCCGCGAATGCGCTCGGCGAAGAGTTCGTGCAGGATCTCGCGGCCGCGCTGGACATCACGGACGGCCTCGTGGCAGCCGGACGCGCCCAGTTCGCGCTGCTCGCGAGCGCAAAGACAAACTTCTGCGTCGGCGCGGACATCGATCAAATGTACCCCATCACCGACCGCGACGTCGCGCGGCGGGTGCCGGCGGCCGGCCACGCCGTCTTCAGCCGCATCGAGCAGAGCCGCTACCCCATCATCGCGGCGGTGAATGGCCTCGCGCTCGGCGGCGGCTTCGAGCTGGCGCTGGCCTGCCACGACCGGCTGCTGGCGAGCACGGCGAGGGTGGGCTTCCCGGAGTGCCTACTCGGGCTGCTGCCCGGCGCCGGCGGCACCGTGCGCACGCAGCGGCTGTGCGGCCTCGCGACGACGGTGGACTGGGTCCTGTCGTCGAGGCAGGTGCGGCCGCACGCCGCGCGCGCGGCCGGCGCCGCCGCAGCGGTGCTGCCGGCGGAGGATCGCTGGGTCGGGGAGCACCGCTTTCTCGAGGGCGTGCGGCGCTGGGCCGGCCAGCACCTGAGCGACCGCACGGCGGGGCCGGCGCGGCGCGCGGGCAGCCCCTCCCTCGCCGCGTGGGCGCTGCGGTTGGCGGAGCGTACCGACTTGGGCCGCAAGAAAATCGGCGACGAGGCGGTCAAGGCGCTTCACAAGAAGACAAAGGGAAAGTTCATCGGGCACTACAAGGCGCTGGAGTGCATTCTCTACGCGGCGACGCACACGGATGCACAGGGCTACCAGCGGGAGTGCGAGGCTTTCGCCGAGCTGCTCTGTTCGCCCGAGGCGAAGAATCAGATGGCGCTCTATTTTCTGGACGAGGGCATGAAGCGCAGCGAGGCCAAGACGGGCATCGCCAAGGCGGCGCTGCCGCCGCTGCGGCGCGCAGGCGTGCTCGGCGCCGGTGTCATGGGTGCCGGCATCGCGCACTACTTCGTGAGCAAGGGCCTGCCGGTTGCCATGAAGGACCTCAAGCAGGATGCGGTGGACGCCGGCCGCGCGCGGGTCGAGGCGGCCCTCGCCGCGGCGGTGAAGCGCAAGCGGCTCACGCCCAAGGGGCTGGAGGTGAAGCGGGCGCTGCTGACCACCGGCACGACCGACGCCGTGCTCGCCGGATGCGACATCATCGTCGAGGCCGCGGTGGAGGTGATGGCCGTGAAGCAGCAGCTGGTGCAGCAGCTCGAGCAGAGCCAGGTCGTCCACGCGGGCAACCTGTTCGCGACGAACACGTCGTCGCTCAGCCTGACGGAGCTGCAGCGCGCGAGTCAGTTCCCGCAGAACCTCGTCGGCATGCACTTCTTCAACCCGGTGGAGAAGATGCCGCTCGTGGAGGTGATTCTCGGCGCGCAGACGTCGAAGGAGGCCGCCGCGCGCGTCTTCAACCTTGCGCTGCAGACCGGCAAGAAGCCGATTCTCGTGCGGGACGGACCCGGGTTCCTCGTCAACCGCATCCTGGGCGTGTACATGGCCGAGGCGGGGCGCCTCGCGGCGATCGACCGCTGCGACCCCGCGAAGGTGGACGAGGCGATGCTCGCCTTCGGCATGCCGATGGGGCCCTTCCGCCTGCTGGACGAGATTGGCCTCGACGTCGCCTGTCATGTCGGGCCGGTGCTCCAGAAGGGCCTCGCGAGCGACCGCTTCGCGGTGAGCGACGCCGTCTGCGCCATGCTCGCCGACGGGCTGCACGGGAAGAAGAACGGAAAGGGCTTCTACGCGTACGATGCGAAGGGGAGAGAGACGGGCCTGTGCCGCGCGCACGTGGACGTGTATCTGGGCAAGGATCTCTCCGCCTCCGTGCCGGCGGCCGACATTATAGACCGGTGCGTGCTGCTGATGGTGAACGAGGCGGCCATGATCCTGACCGAGCAGATCGCGAACTCGCCGGAAGACGTCGACATTGGGATGGTGTGGGGCACGGGCTTCCCCGCCTTCCGCGGCGGGCTCCTGCAGTACGCGGACCACCGCGGGGTCGATGCCATTGTCGCGACGCTGGAGGCGCTGCAGCGGCGCACGAAGAGTGACCGCTTTGCGCCCTGCGCCGCGCTGCGGGAGATGGCGGAGAAGAAGGCACGCTTCTTCCCAGACCGCCCGTTCGTGCCGTATCGCGAGCGGGTGGGATTCCCGAAGATTATTTATTAACCAGATGAAACGACGACACCCAGCAAAAAAAAAAAAAAAGGAAGGGTGGAAGAAAAAATTCGAGTACCTTTAGTGGAACGTGAAAATCGATGTATAGAGACATTGAAATGAAGCGTCCACGGTGGACAAAGTTCTAGTTGTTCACAACGAATGGCCGTCATACGACGCGTCGTATGAATTCATATATACTAGGTAGTAGTAGCTGCCAGTGAAGCTTTTTGTTTTTATTTTGTTTACTCTCTTTGCATTTATCGTTATCGCTTTGTTTGTTTCTGGTTTGTTTGTTTTGTCTATTTAGGTGTTGGCTCGTATTCAGCCTCTGTGTAGTAAAAGGGGTAAAAACATGAAGGAACGGATTTGAACATGAGTGGATGAACACCATTCTGTCGATCGGCTTCATCGATTCTCTTCTTCCTTTGATGCTCTCTCTCTCTCTCTCTCGTGATCATTTGTACCCTCATAGAAACTAGTG
The DNA here is from genome assembly GCA_000482145.1 of Strigomonas culicis. Lineage (NCBI taxonomy): Eukaryota > Euglenozoa > Kinetoplastea > Trypanosomatida > Trypanosomatidae > Strigomonas > Strigomonas culicis. The sequence goes on from AUXH01000113.1 coordinate 16,296, forward strand.
AAATCATAGGCTTGAATGGATGCGGACTGGGTGGAGGGCAAACACAAAGAGGCCCTTGACCTTATGCAGCGCGAGGTGCAGCAGCTGAGTGTGGTGCTCGGAGCCAACCGCCGACCACACGTCTATCGACATCACCTCTTTTACAAAAAGGCAGTCCGTCTCGTTCGCTTCTTCCGCAACCATCTCCTCGCCAAGCAGCGCCGGGCCACGGCCGCCACGGCGGGGCGGTGGCGGCGGCGGCTGCGGCTGGCCCACGCCCTCCTCACGTCGTGCGGCGCGCACGTGCTGGCCGAGCTCGCCGCCAGCCGCGTCGATACGGCCGCCCTCACCGCCGCGCTGCTGGCATCGCTCGCCGTCCTCTGTCGCGCCGTCGACGGGTGGCTGTTGGCCGCGGCCGGGCCGGCGGCCTGCGCGGCGCGCTGGGGCGCCGCGTACACGGAGCGGCTTCAGGCGCCAGAGCCCGACCCTGACGCCCGCAAGCGCGAGCGTCAGGGAGGGGAGGATGGCCGCCCCAGCCGGGCCGTGAAACGAGGGAAGCCGGAGCAGGCCGCCAAGGCCCGAGAGGCCCGCTCGTACCAATCGCTGCTGTCTACCGGACGTCGGGGTGGGGGTAGCAAGGAGTGAAGCGGCGGAAGAAGCAAAATGTGCCCTTCCCGATTTGAAACTGCTTTTTTTATCATTGGTGTTGTCCTCCCCTCTTGCGCTTGTTGGCTGTGTATACTTTTCTGTTGACTACACAAATACATATATATATATATATATATAAACATGCAGCAGAGTTAGTTGAGTGTTTCCACCCGCGTCTTTCCCACAGTGAAAAAAATGTGCATCAAACCTATGTATTGCTGTTTCTTTTTCTTTTTTTCTTTTTACGCTGCCGCTCGTAGTCGTTTAGGAATAGCAACATGAATGCGGAGGGCGCCCGCGCCACCTCCTTGTCCGCTGGGACGGAGAAGCTCGCGATGAAGCCGCTCCGGCAGCGACCCTTTCGCCTTCTCTTCCTCCTCCTCTGCCTTCTCTTTGTGGGCTCCATGGGCGGCTACGTGGTGAACATCCAGCGCCGCTACAAGGACCGCGTGATGGACTACGTGGGCTATCATGTGATGGGCACCGGCATCCTGCTCCGGCGCGCGGCGGCGGCGCTGGGCGATCCGTGGCAGTACCCTGCGCACGCCGACCGCGACGCGTACCACCTGGCGAGCGTCGCGCACATGGACAACCACCCCCTCGTCGTGCCGCGCTCCTTCCCGAACCACTCACGGATCGCGTCTGCGGCCGCGTACACGTGCTACCGCATGCACGTCCAGTGGCAGAACAACACGGACGGCAGCGATCTCACCGCCGACGCCGACGCGAGCGGCCCGCAGGACAGCCATCTCTTTTTCTTCTTCGTGCCCGGCAACACCGGCACGTGGCGGCAGGGGGCGTACTGGGCGAGCGCGCTGCGGCTGCAGGCCGCGCAGCTGCGCTGGTCCAGCCGCCTGCACCTCTACAACTTCCACTTCCTCGAGCAGGCGAACGTCCACCGCGGGCGGCTGCTGCGACAGCAGGCGATGTACGTGAAGGACGGCGTCGTCGCCGCGCTGGCCAGCCACGGCTTTGCGGCGCAGCGGAACGGGACGGAGCGGTGGGCCTACCGCGACGCGGCCGGCGCACGCGCAGAGGTCTGGCTGGTCGGTCACTCCATGGGCGGCATCACCGCGGAGCTGGTCGCGGCAGAGTACCTGCCGCCGGGGTCCGTCGCCGGCCTGCTGACCTTCAACTCGCCGCTGCGCGCGCCGCCGCTCTTCCTCGACCGCCCCATGCGGGACCTCTACCGGTCGCTCTATCAGCAGCCGGCGCGCCTGCGGCCGCGCGTGTTCACCATCACGTCCAGCGACCTCGACCTACAGATCGAGTCGCGCACCACGTACTACCTGGCGGACCACCTGTACCTGTACAACACGAACGCGGCCAGCGTCTGCGAGCGCAACCTCGGCCACGACGACATTCTGCGCGATTACTGCGTCATGACGTTCGCCTCGGAGATGGCGCTGGCGGCGGCCACCGGCCGCTGGAGCGCGGCGGCCTACCCGCCGGCGCTGAAGGGCGGCGCGCTGCCGCCGCTGCGGCCGCCGCCGTGGCGCTTCACGCAGTGGGGCCGGTGGTGCTGGCAGTCCGCCGCGTGGCCCGCCGGGCCCGCCGTCTACGTGGCGTACCTGCTGGCGGAGGGCACCGTCCCGCTCGCGCGCTTCGGCGGCGACCTCCTCCTCACCCGGCTGTCCGGCAGCGGCCTGCTGCCGGTGGGCGCGCGGCCGGGCGGCGCGGCGCGCGGCGGCTGGGGCCTGTGGGGCCTCATCGCCCTCACGACGACGCCGTCGCTCCTTTGCGTCGTGCTCTTCTACGCGGCGCTGCTGTGGCAGTGGCGGTTCCCGCGCGCGGCGCCGCCGCCGTGGGGGTGGGGCGCACTCGCGCGGGAGGTGCCGCTGTGGCGCCTCGCGTGGCTGACGGCGGGCCCGCTCGCGTCCGGCATTCTCGCCGGTGGCGTGACGGTGCGGCTGCTCTTTTCGGTCGCCCACGGGGTCCGTTGGCTGCGGGTGCGGCTGTGGGACGCGGTGTGGACGCCCTCTAAGCGCTCCCTGCTCTTCACGGCGCTGGTCGTGCTGTACTGGGTCGCCGCCACGCTGGCTGACATCGCCTTTTCCATCCGCGTGCTGATTTGGTTCCTTCTCAGCTTCCTCGGCGCGCTGAGCATCGCGCAGGTGGAGCATCTGGTGCTGACAGGCGAGGAGGTGCTGCGCCAACAAAGAGGCGGCAGCAGCGAGGCGGCCCCACGCATCATTGTGGAACCCAACTTGGTGCTGCTCTCCTTCACTTTTCTGATGAGCCTCCACGCGTTTTTCGACTTTCATAACCACATCGTCGACTGGCACCACATCATCGACCCTATGAACTACGTGGTGGAGGTGTTGCTGCTCCTGCTCTTTGTGCTGCAGAGTATGCTCCCCGTTATCCCCAGCGGGGTCTGGCGCCAGCTGCTGCAGTCGCGCGGCAGTCCACTGCTCGCCGCCCTCACCGCCGCGTCCTACGGTGTAGCAGTGGGGGGCCTTGCCTACATGTTGGCGTCGCCCGTGGAACTGTGTCGGATGCTGCCCTGCGTGGTGTGCATCGTGCCCGCGTACGTGATGGTCGTGCTCTTCTCCGTGGCATCGCTACAACATGCCATCACGCCGACAGGAGAGTGGAAATTGAAGGAAAAGAAGACGTAAGAAAAAAGAAAAAAGACCAAGCGAGAGCGACGCTCAACTCGTTCATCTATTGCATACTCATCACACAACAACACGTGACGAACCAACCAACGATTGCTAAAAAAAAAGGAGAGACGCTCCTGGGTGTTTGTGTGAAACTGCAAGAAGAGCAGTGATCCTCTTCTTTTTTTTAATTACGGCCATGCACTTGGGCTTTGCTTCTTTCTCCTCTGTATCTTTTAGTGCTTGGACGCCAAGATACCCCCACACTGTAGGTACCACCTTCGCCCCCAAAACCCAAAACCAATACCAGCTGCACGGCACAGCGAGGCAACTTCAACACACGGGTGCTTGCATTCCTCTAGCGGCAGACGCATCAGGCGCCCTTTTCAAACATGGAGTCCATGCGCCATGCGCGACTGCTGCATCGTGAGGGTGGAACAAACTCGCCAGGGAAGCGCACCCCCCCTCCCCCCCCCCTGTCTCGGTGCGTCTTTACTGACGCTGGCGCCAGGCCCGCCTCCCTGTGCTTACAAGGACGCCCCCTGCACACATCCCCACGGTGGAAGTGGGGGTCTTCCGACTCATGCCCAGCCCTGTCGGCGCCTCCATCGCCGCACAGGTTTGGAGACCCGGGGCCATGGGGGATCCGGCAGCGAGGGGGCCCCGCGCGGTGCTGGAGGGTTGAACAGCACACCCCACACCCTCTCTTTTCCACTTTGATTTCCACCGCGCCATTCACTGGATCATCCGCGCCGCCAAGCAGAGGTATTCCCCTTTTTGTTCTGCCCGTCGCCCTTCGGGGTTCGCCACCTCCGCAAAGCTTTTGCCATCGCCCTTGGGCCACAACTGCAGCCACCACCACCACCCCGGGCCCCGGCTCTCTTTCCCCCCATCCTCTGCGCCGGCGGGGCTCTGTGACATGTCGTTGTTCTCAGCGTTGGGCGCGAGTGAAAATGGGAATGGAACCACCCGCAAGCCGCACGCAGCGCGCGACCCTCCCCCCCCCCCCCCCATTCCTTTTCTTTGTCCCCACCCCACCGCTCCTTTCTCGTTACCGTTTCAAACGGGGTGCATCCAGGCCGACAACCGCCTGTGCCCCCCGCCACGCCCCCGAACAAGGAGCAGGACTTTGGCACGGCTGCCGATGGCGCACCCCTCAAACGGGGACCTCGGGAGGCCCGGAAGCAAACCCCAAGACCATCGCAGCAGGAATCGCAAATCAAAAACCAACAACACCCAAGCATCAGAAAACCGCCAATACTGCGCACACAAAGCCCCGCCGCGGGGCAAAGCACCATAAAGGGAAAGGGGAAACAATGGCGCTTCTCATAGAGGCATGGGCCCCGCGCGCCCCGACCCCGCCGCTCCTCGCCACCACAAAGGAGACGAAGATATCACCAAAGCTCGCCACAGGCGGCCTCTGGGGACATGGGGCGTTGGTTGTATCATTCTCCTCTGTGTCTTCCACTCATCGTTTGCCATAAAGTAAACTGCCATTTTGCACGCCATGGGGTGCGGGGAAAGGGGCGGTGAAAGAGGACCGCCCCCTCGCAACCGAGGGACCCCCGTTTTGGAGAGGGGTGGGGTGTATTTTCATCCCACCCACCCCTGCACTCAACCACGGCAGGGATCCTGACCTCTTTCGCACACATTGCATGAGGTACACATTGTTTAGTATGCTCTATTATATCAATGATGAAGGTGAATTCATAAAGAAAAACCAATTATTTACTATGGGCTGTTTGGTATGTAATTCCCTTGCTGGAACAAAAATGAAATGATGAACACGCTCACTGGGAACGGAAATGCACCGCCCCTCTCTCCTAGAATTCTACTGACCACAATGGTATTTCTTTTTGCTGCTCCTTCTTCCATCTTTTGTGATTAATATGAAATAAAGTTAATACGCCCCCTGGCCAAGAGAGCATCGATGCATGGTGAGCGCCGTTTGGCCCGCGGTTTATTCTTGGTAGGGGGGGGGGGGGCGCGGGCGGTGCGCAATGGAGAAAGCCCCTTTTCCCTTAATTAAGGGCCACGCCGCGCCCCGCGCCGGGTTCTTTTAGGGAAACAATCGCCCGGCACACGGAAGCCCCCAAATATCGAATATCGTGAAACAAAATGCAAATGCTTCTTTGGCATCCGCGTCCGATTCGTGTGTGCCCTTTGATGCGTTGCGGCCGTTGTTGTTTGCCTCCACCCACCCGCCCCGGGGGCACGCTTTTTTTTTTGCGCGGCGCCCCTGCGTTTTAAAAAGCGCCCAGAGGAAGCCCCATTAAATCACCCGCCCCGGAAAACCGGAATACAAAAGATAATGGTATACTGTTTTGTTGTAACCCGCCACCCTGCCCGTGGCATGTGGCACTGTGAAATAAGAAACGAGAGGGGGCGGGGGTGCATTACACTTCACGCCGCGTGGGCGTGGTCCTTTCCTGCGAATGCGCGGGGGATTGAAGGTACTCAGCAACGCGGTAGTAATTGAAGAACAAAAAAACAGTCAAGCCAAGACAACAATAACAACGGAGGAAAACTAGAATAACTACAAAAGTGCCCCCCTCCACCCCCGAGGACCCCCGTTCATCCACCCTTGAGGGTGGGGGGAGCGGCCATATTCTGAGAACCAAGAAGGCCCCCCCCCCTCCCCGGGCGCGCACCGTTTCCCTTGCGCACACGCCGTGCTCTGTTTCGCTTCTCCTCGCATTTCATTTCGGAGCCGCCGGCGGGGTGGGGCGCCGCTCCTCGCCCCCCGCCACGACCCGTCGGCAGCAACGGCGGTTGTCTCACACGGCCCTCATTCTTTGGTCCCCCCGCGCGCTGCTCTGCTTGTGTTTCTGTCTTTTTCCCGAGCGTGGGGATCCTAGTGGAAATAGGAGCGAACATTTGTTTGCTTATGAAGTATCGGTGTTTGACATGCCCGTTCGATTTGGAACGTGTTCTTCCTGTGCTCGGGAATGCGGTGTTGGGCGGCCCCGTGTCGGTGGGCGGTGGTTTTCCCCTCGTGGTTGTGGAAGGGGCGAGCTGGCTTTTCATTCGCCGGCGCTTCTTTTTCAACGCGGGTTGCGATCGGTGTTGTCTGCGCTGGCGCGGGCTCTTGCAAGCCCTTCCAAGTTTGCGACCCAGGGGGATTAATGGCCACGTGTGTGCTGATCATCCTTGGTTTCGAGGGAGTTCGGTGAGGGGTTGGCCCCGGCCCCGGGGCGCGGGGGGCCGCCTCTTTTTCCTTTTCAATGAGGTGAGTAGTCCCCGAGTCAACATCCCACCTGCTGCCGATTGGATCATGCGACCTTTTCTTTACGAGAGTCGCGCTTGCTTACCAACGTTCTGCTCTTTCGGGCAGGGTGTGGGGGGGCTGGGTTCGTGGGTAGCCGAGGTGGCAGGTGGCAGCCGCTTTCCTTTCTGCTGGGCGTTTGCAGTGTGTCTCTCCTTGGGCGGTGGGGCCGCGGTCGCCTTTGGGGGCGTTTGCTTCTGGCGGGTGGTTTCTTTTTAAAAAAGGTAAGACGAAAGGGAGAGAACGAGGCAACGCAATGCTGTGATCCGGTGCGTGTCAGAGGGTGGCAATTGTACCTTGTGAAAGCCCATCATGGCACAAAAAGGAACTCCTTTTTTACTTCTTATGTGTATACCAACGAAAAGCAACCTTTCCCGACTTTCAACAAGAAACACACGGTGGGTTTAGTCAGTGGACGTGTCGCCCTCCAATTTAATGTCCATCGGGAGCAGTTTCGAAGCGCTTTTGCAGCTCTTCTCGTCAAAGCGCTCCATGAGCACCGCCATGTCGCGGAGCATGTACACGCACGGCCCGTCGTACAACTGAAAGGCAACGGTCTTGAGCAAACTGAGCACCTCGCGCACTTCCGCTTCCGGCACGTTGGGGACTTGGACCGCTTGCACAAAGTACACGTACCAGCGACCGAACAGCTGGCACTGCTCAAACGCGTTGACGACCCACGTGAGCAACACGTCGACATCGCCTTGCGTCTTTTTGGACGAGAACATTTTACTCCACATGCTCTTCTTTTGCTTTGCATCCTTTCGGCGCCCCGTGTCCTGATCGAGCAGCTCCCGCAGTTCGCCTTCGTGCTCCACAAACTTCTTGAGCAACTTGATGGTCTTGGCAAAGTCGCCCAGCGTGTTCACGGCCAGCAGAGGGTCTGTGGCTTCGCACAGCGCGGACAGGTATTTGATCTTCGAGGGTATATACTTGAGTACATCACTCGCGCCCGCCTGGTGCCACACATCCTTGGGCACATACAGATTCGGAGTCAGGTAGGCTCCTTGCTGCATGGACGTGGATAAGCGACGCATGAGCCAGTACACACGGGTCACCGTGTCGCGCGGCACGCGAAACTCCTCCACCGGCGTCGGCATCGGCGTGAAGGCAACATCGAATTGAGGAAAGATGGACTTTTGCTCGGAGACCCACTGCGCGTGGCGCAGCATCTCTTGCTTGCGCTTGATCTCCTCCACGTGGCGCCGCACGATTCCTGCCTGGTCTGCGGGAAGCACCTCCATGATTTCGTCAAGGCGAGAGTTGACCGAGCCGTACATGGCGGCTGCCTGAGCGGCCTCGCCAGCAAAGTCCAGCGCGGTCGCCTGCTGCAGGATCGTCAGCGTCTGGATGATGGACTCGGACAAGATGGACATGAGAGGCTGCTGCTTCCGGTGTCGATATAAACAAGCAAACTTGTAGTCAAAGAAGTAAGTGGCTCACTCTTATAATTTTCTGTTCCTTACAGTAGAGAAAAAGAGAAATAAAGAGAGACAAAAGATTATTCAGCACACAAGGACAGACAACCACTGCCGTCTTTTTTCTTTTCTTTGTAGTGTTTATGCATGCACTGACAAAAACATGCATACACCTATGCATGTCCAGTTTTTTTTTTTTGACATAATAAATAAATGAAAAAGTAAAAAGAGTAAGTCATGCTTTTTTATAGAGCGGCCTATTCAAGAGCATCTTAACGGAGACGGCGGGCCTCACGCTCAGTTTCCATGAGGGAGAGCATATCGTCCTCCTTGCAGGGGCCCTTCACGTTGCGGACGATCACACGGTCGGCGTCGGCGCTGCCGGGCTCGGCAACGATCTTCACGCGGACCTGGGTCACGTTACCGCGGGAGCCGGTGCGGCCAAGAACCTTGATCACAACACCGAGCTTCGCCTGGTCGTCGGCCGCGGCCACAGCCTCCTCAGCAGCGGCGGCTGCCTTCTTGTTATCCTTCTTCGCGTCAGCCATTATTCTTTAAAAAAGTAATGCTACATCGCAGAACAGAAAGAGAGAGAGAGAGAGAACGAGGAATAAATACACAGGGGTGACCATGCATGGATGCACAGATGCGGTGAGTGTGGCACCAAAGCGAATCTGCTTTTCTTCTTCTGACCGACAGTTGAACGAATGTATCGTCTACTTTTTTTTTGATTATAAATGAATAAAATGAAAGTCATATCAAAAGAATCGCTTTTCTTTTTCTTTCGGAAATCTTAACGGAGACGGCGGGCCTCACGCTCAGTTTCCATGAGGGAGAGCATATCGTCCTCCTTGCAGGGGCCCTTCACGTTGCGGACGATCACACGGTCGGCGTCGGCGCTGCCGGGCTCGGCAACGATCTTCACGCGGACCTGGGTCACGTTACCGCGGGAGCCGGTGCGGCCAAGAACCTTGATCACAACACCGAGCTTCGCCTGGTCGTCGGCCGCGGCCACAGCCTCCTCAGCAGCGGCGGCTGCCTTCTTGTTATCCTTCTTCGCGTCAGCCATCACTAAAGAGTTGGTTTAGAGCAAGAAAAAAAGAAAAGCTTTTAGTAAGGATAGTTAAAGAGCAGGAGAGGGGGAGAGAGGGACAGTAATTGTTTGTGAAGAGAGAGAGAGAGAAATGGAGTCCAGTCGCGTCCTAGAGAAGGAAGGAGAGCAATGAGGCCAGTGATCTTTTCTAATTATTCTTTTGTTGAAGACGACAACAAGTCCATGAGGAAAAAGTGCAAACACCAATAACAAGAGACCAAATACTTCCGTTTTTCCCTTTTGCATCATTTCTTGATAACAGATGGATATTATCTTCCTTTTTTTTCCTCAAATGACAACCATATATCCTTGATCTAGTGGTTTCAATGAACAAAAAGAGTAACGGTGGTAGGAGACGAAGGAGCGTTACAGTAGAAGTATGTCGACACCTCGACCGTCGCTTGTCCTCTTTCCCACGCTGCTACTGCCGCCGTGATTACTATTCACCCAATGATTCGGCAATCAGTGCCATGAGTGCCCGCCGCTGGGTCACGCTTAACGCCAGCGCACAGCGCGTGATGTCTACCAGCGCCGGGCAGCGGTCAAAGACGTAGGTGCGCAGATAAAAGTACGTGAAGATGCCCATGATGCCCTGACAGTCCATGCGATCTGTCATGCCGCCATGGCCAGGGATCAAGTCTCCAAAGTCTTTGAGCTTAAACGCGCGCTTGAGTCCACTTGCAAAAAAGCCGCCAAAGGGTGCCAGCAAGGACGCAAAGACGGCCAGCACGAGGGCGTGCTGCTGGGCTCTGGACACCAGTATCGTGCTGAGAGACCCACCGGATAGCTGCTGCACCAGGGCAGGCAGCTGGACCTCGTGCTGAATGTATATGGGGTCCTTCACGCACTGCGTGTTCACGTCATTCGTGAAGCCGACGGCCGGGCAGTACATTTCGGGAAAGTAGCTCAAGAAGCCACAGAACCAGAAGCCCCAGGCTACGGTGAAGAGGAACGAGCCGAGGAATCCCTCCACCGTCTTCTTAGGAGACAGCGACAGGAGTTTGGTGCGTCCAAACAGCTTTCCGAACACGTAGGCCCAAATGTCATTGTTCACCACGCAGCTCACGGGCAGCAGGAACCATATCATGCCGCGCATCATGTTGTGCAAGCTCGCCGAGCACTGCGCGCAGAGGACGATGAGCGTCATGGTGATCCACGTGAACTGGATGAACTGGTACCGGTACAGGCCCTTGCGGAGGCTGAGGACGAAGAACACCAGGCCGCCCATCACGGAGGAGAAGCTGAGAAACGGGAGCATCTGCTCGTACGGCGCGAGGAGGGGAAGTGCGTTGCGCAGCGGTGCCCGCGCGGCGTTGATTGTCATAAACGACGTGGACGCAATGAAGAAGTACCACTTGACGATTTTCATCGACGGCAGCTGTCGCTCCTTGCGGAAGCGCTGGTTAATCCGCGTCACCTCGAAGAACATGCCGAAGCAAATGACCAACGTGAGAAAAATTCCGAAGCGGACACCCACGGAAATGCAAGCTAAAAACACATATGCCATCAGAATAGTGTAAATGGTGCGCTGCGCCACGTCCTTGTAACCCATCTTTTTCTTTACGCCGTCTTCACTGGAAGCTGCTGCCTTCTTATCCGCCGCTGCCGTGGAGCTGCTTTTCGCCGTCTTCTCCACTTGTTCATGTTGTGTATCGGATGACGGCTTTATCAGCGGCTCTAGAACAGCTTTGTTCATTGCGTACTGAGTTTTTTATTGGTGTGGTTGTGTATGAAAAAAACAAACAAACGAAAAGAAGTATCTAACTACTGCTGAGACTGGAAGGCAAATGGGAAGAGGAGAGAGTACTGATTCAGACTAGCAACTGGCAACATGAGAAGCACTTTTTATTGCTCCGTTCGTATGCAAAATTTCTTTTTTTCTTGTTGCTGTACGACACTCCCCAGAACACTAAGATGAAATTAAGAAAATAAAATGAAAAAGAAAATGAAACCGGCCTCAACAAAACCGAGGTTGAAAGAAATGCGTTTTTTTTTAGCTTTTTGTAAGAAACAAAATAATAATAGAACAAACTATGCAAGTAAATCTTTTATTTTCAAACAAACTAACAAACAAAACAAAAATGATTATTAATTGGCGTTTTAATGCTGACTTTCCTGGCCACAAAGCAAAAAAAAAAATAGCTACTGCTTTTTTTTTTTGCAAAATCAACGTTGTGGCGATAAGTTCCTATTTCGGTCCATTATTTGCGCCGATGTGCACTTGCGCGCGTGTCTGTGCAAAGTGCATCACAGTTGCAAAGCGGTGGTGTTACTTATGTGCAAATATATACACAATAAAAGCGCCCACATATACATACATGTATATATAGATAGATATATAAATATATATATATATATATATGAATTGTCCCACCGTGAATGAAGCTAAGGGAGAGGTAATAAAAGCGAAGAAAAGGAGAGAATCAAGGTTACAACATACAAGGAAAGGGGAAGGCGGACGAAAAAAAAAAAACAGGCGGTTTCAACAAAAAACTGAAAACAGAAACAAAAATAAAAACACGAGTGAGTTTTATGTGTGTACTAATGTCTAATGTACTACGTACTAGAATGATAAAAAAGAAGGTGCGATATATTTGTGTGTCTGTGTGTGCTGAAGGTCTATGTTTCTATCACAAATACCGGAATTACTCTCCTATGTACTAGACATTATGTACAGATGAGGGGGAGGGGAGAGAAAAAGGAGCGGGTGTGTGTAGGATACCAAGTAGCGGAGAAGTATTCCTAAGAGCGGAAGGTGAGGCGGCGACGCAACTCCTCCCGCATGAGGCGAACTTCCGTCGAATTTTTATCCGCGAGAATGGACGAATTCTCCACGGCGCGGCGGCCGAGGTAGTGGATCGTCTCGCGCGCGGGGCCGTAGGGCAGGTATTTGTAAACACAGAAACCGCACTTCGCCAAGGGAAACGTAATGTTATCGCGCATGCCATACAGCTGCCCAAACGTCGTATGGGCCTGCAGCGCCGGCGTCTCATAGACCCGCTTGGCGAGGTCGCGGATAACCTTTTCGTTGTGGGTGCCAAAGAAGACTTCGTACTTCTTGTCCGGGTTGCGCTCCATCGCGGCGAAGATGCGCTTGGCGCTGTCCTCGTAGCACTTGGCCGTGGCCTCGAGCGTCGGCCAGATGGGGCTGGTGTAATCGTACTCCTGCGCGGTCTTGCGTTCCTGGATCATGTACGCGCCGCGCACAATCTTGCCACCCCACTGGAAGCCCAGCTTCTCCGCACGGAGCAGGTCGGCGGCAATGCGGTCCTCGGCGTAGGTGAGGTAGCACTGGTACGTGTTGTACACGATGGCCGCCTCCCTGTTGAACTCCATCTGCAGGTGCAGCGTCAGCACGTCGATGGCGAGTTGGTAGAAGCTCTGCTCGGCGTCGATCATCACGCGCACGTCCAGCCGCTGCGCCGTGCTGGCGATGAGGTGGAGGCGCGTGTTGATATCGCGCCAGAGGCGCTTCTCCGTGGGGTTGAACGGCGGCAGGAGGGCGGCGATGCGCTCCTTGAGGGAGCACGGGTCCACCTCGGAGACGGCGTCCGTCAGCAGGCTCACGTAGTCCAGGTAGTGGATGGTGCCCTTGTTGGTTGGGTCGAGGGCTTGAATCATCTCCGCCACAAGGCTCTCGTCCAGCGGCTTATCGCCAAGGCGGCGCTTGAACCCCTCACGGAGCTGGTCGTGCGTGATGGTCATCCGGTGCTTCCGCTCGAGGCCCATGAGCACGCGGCACTCCTCTAGGCGGGGAGCCTCTTCCTGCGTGAAGTGCTGGCACCAGCTCTGGTGGATGGACATGAGGATGGCGTTCATGCGGGCCAGCAGCTGGGGGTTGCACATACCGCTGACCTTCACTGCGATGACACCAGGGCCGCTGGCAGGTGGGTTGATCGACGCGTGCATGGTGGACATCATGTACAGCTTCATGTTTTCGTCGAACATGGTGCGGTCGGCAAGGTAGCAAACGTTGGGCTTGTTCACAAGCTTGGCCATGCTGATCTCAGGGGCCTCTTCGGCACCCGGGCTTGGGGTGAAGCCCTCGACGTCCGCCTCGGCGGCGTAGTCCAGCACGGAGCCGACGCCCTTGGCGACGAGCTTCTTCACGGTGGTGCTCAGCTCCATCTCATTCTCACCAGCGCAAAAGTATTCGTAAAAGCTGTACTTCACCATGATGTTGTAGGTGAGGAAGGGACCCAGAATGGACTCGAATTTTTTGAGAATGGGCACCGAGTTCTTCGCGAGCACCTCGATGGAGCACAGGCGCAGAATGATGAGGGCCTTGATCAGGTAGATGAGCGAGCGGTCCTTGTAAGCGGTGCGGTCATCGAAACTGGGGACGCCGGTGGGCTTCTTGAAGGTGTTCGCCGCCAAAAAGGGCTTGATGACGCTGATAGGGGGCTTCGCATTCCCGTTGCTGTCGGTGCTCTGAGGTGCCATGAAGACATTGGTCGTGTGGAGGCTGTACTTCTGAAGGTACGGCGTGCAGTAAGCGGCAGCTGCGGCGGCTACATTGTATCGGCAGCGCATTCCCTTTTTTTTTCTTACAAAAAAAAAAACGAATTAAATAGATAGGGTTAGTCGAAAAAGAAAACTTGAGACTATGATAACAGACATAATAGAAAAGGGGAGCAGAATAGAAGGGTTCCATGTGAGAAGAGGATAGATTCTCTGCAGATAGAGCTACCAATATACTTATCATCAATTAAAGCAGGATTCGTACTCTTTTTTTTTCTTTCTTTCTATTCGATGTAGATATTCAGTGTGAGTGTATCCGCAATGCAAAGGGATGACCTCATCTCACACATTGATGAAGTTAAACCGAACGCGCTTCAGTTCACGTTCCTTTTCTTCGTCCACGATGAGGTCGAGTGGATAAAGCGGCTCGCCTGTCATGGGGCACACACGATGGTACTGCAGATAGTCCATTATGACGGACTGGTCGAAGATGTAGCCCTGCGGCGACATGACGGGCGGCCCCTTGATCAGTCGGCCGGACAGCGCGCAGCGATAACGCTGGGGGATGCCCTCCGCCGGTGGCCCGTGGCGCCAGCGCGAGAGGTCCGGGCCACTGGGTGACGTGGGCTCGGGCGGTGGCGCCTTCCCCTCCCCCCCCTCACGGGCGCCTTCGTCGTCACAACTGCTCCTACTGGCACTGCTGCTGCTGCTGCTGCTGCTGCTACTGCTGAGTGCAGCGAGTATTTGCTCTTGTTCGGTGATGGGAGGGGTCGGCGCCTTGGGCTCCTGCTGCTCCTGCTGCTGCTGCTGTTGGCTTTTGAGCCTCTGGTAGCGCTGCCTCTGACGCGCATTCCTCCTCCCTCTGCCCCTGCGAACCCTCCGCCGGCCACCGCTCCGCCTGCCGCGACCACCGCCTCCTCCCTCCGACGGCGGGGGCTGCTGCGTGCCAGCCCCCCGCGCCACCGCGGGCCGCGCCCCCGTCAGCTGAAAGAGACCCTGCAGGTCGGTGTAGCACGGACTGTGGATGTCCAGCGGCTGCCGTCGCCGCATGGGGTTCGCCAGCAGGTGGGCCAGCGCCGCCTGCTCCTCGGGGCGGAGGGACTCTTCACAGAGCCGCCGAACGGCAGGGACGGCCGCCGTCCAGTTCGCGTTGACGACGAGACGCGTGAGCTGCGCGGCCACGCCCACCCTGCCGCTGTCACTCCCGGCCGGTCGCAGCTGGACCTTTCCGATGGCGGCCACCACCTCCGCCTCGCTGGCGCACTCCGACGCGCTCGGGCGGCGCCTGCCGAGCGCCGCGGTGGCCATGACGCGACAGGCGAACGCGCAGAGGGGCTGCGCGGCCCCGCCGTCTGTCTGCGCAAGGAGGAGGCGGCACAGGTGCGGCTGGAGGAGGCACTCGCCGATGTGGCTCGCCTGGAGGTGGCGACGCAGCTGCGCGCCAAACTCATCCGTGTAGGTCAGCAGGTTCTCCACCAAAATGAGCACACCGCGGACAAACGGTTCCATGTCGCTCGGCGCCGAGCACTGCTGCTGGCGATCGTAGTACTGGCCGATGGACTCGAAAAAGCTGGTCTGCATGAGGTGCGCAGTCACTTGGCCCACGTGGTGCTTGAAGTGGTTGTACAGCCGCTGCATCGGCTTGTCCGTCACCCGCCGTGCCTGCCCGGTCTGCGCGGCCACCACCACCTCATACACGCGCCACGAGGTCAGGTCCGCTATCACGCGCACCAGGTTGGTTGCGAGGCGCCGCCGCAGGGCATCGCCCTCGCTGTCGCTCCCCAGCATCGCTGGCGCGCTCTGGTGCTCGCCGTTGTTGCGGCCATTCGCCATGCACCACGCAAAGCCTTGTATTACCATGCGGATAAGTATCGCGACATTGTACTGAAATAGCGAAACGAGGGCCGTGCAGGCCAGCTGTTCGTCCGCGGCAAGGCACAAGAGCAGGACCAACTGGGAGAGGAAGAGGGAGTAGGACGTGTGTTCGTGTCGGCCCTTCGTTCCCTTGGACAGGCTGTTCTGAATGTACCGCGCCATGTGGAAAGCAATGAGATCATCTAGTGCCGCGTGCGCTCCCTCCACGGACTGCATGACGCGAGCGCGGTGGGTCGGCTGTAAGGCAAGCAGAAGCGCAACTTGCATGACCACGGCGCTTTCGTCTGCTGCGCCCACATGCACGTGGCGAAACGTTTCGTCCAGACGTGTGAAGAGCGCGTGGTCACAGGCGAGGACGATCGGACTGCTGTGGCCACTTGTGCCGCGACTGAGCACATCTACAAGCGATGCGAGCTCGTTGCTGGAGAGCGGTCCTGACTGGGACGTCAACACATTATCCAATGAACTACTATCACTGTGCATACACACTGCATAGGGAATGGGAAATAAGGAAGGAGATGGAGATGAAGCACATTTGGCTGCTGCTGTTGCACAGTTTCTTCACATATAGAGAACAGTCGCAATTTCGTTTGCTGTACCTCACGCGCCAACACAGGTCACAAAGGAGATGAACATACATATACAAATATATATATAAATACGCGCGGCTAAAAAAAAAAACAAATAAAAATACAATCAAAAAAAGATATTATACAAATAGACTCAATGCAAAAAAAACAGAACATCAGAGCCGAGATTGGAAAAAAAAAGAATCGTATATATAAATCATACACCTATGTATGTGTATGTCTATGTATACAGATGTATGTACATCTTTTTTTTTGTGTGTGAAGGTTTTCCTTTCTCTTTTTTTTTTTTACATGATAGTATCGTAGAGAAATAAAATGAAACAACAAAAAAAGAGAAAATAGATTAAAAAAAGAAGTATATACAAATGCACAAAGCAAAAAATGTGAATATGTGCTGATGTATGGTTTAGCAAAAGTCTACTCGATACACATTTCCATCGTCGTCTCCGCAGATGAAAAAGTTTTGATTGCACGGAAAAGCTACTGCATAGACACTACTGTGGAAATACAAATCCATAAGAGACTGCGTCGGGTCTACTTTCGTGACGGTCCCTAGCTCTTTCTGTTGCTGCGCCTTGTCACTTTCATGCGACAGCTTCTGTGCCGCCTTGCGCAGGCGGAGTTCCTTTTTGCGCGACGTGGGTATTTCGAACACAAACATCTGGCGCTCCGTGTTGAAGGCAATGACAAGGTTCTGATAGGCAACGGAGCCAAAAATGGCAGCGGTCCAGCAAGCGTCTGGGCCCATCCGGGGCTTCACGTCGACGCAGTCGTACTGTGCCGTGCGCACATAGCCGTCCGTGTCCCACACAATGACACGCCTCTCACAACAGGTGAGCACGTACGCGTCAGTGGCGCTGTAGCACGCGCTCCACACGAGTGTGTCGTGGCCGGTCAGCACGTTGAGGATACTCAAGTCGGCCGCGTCGGCGATGTACGCGCCCTTGTCGCAGCTGTGGGCCAATATGATGTGTGTGTCCTTCGTGTGCTGCACGCCGACGGTGACAATGACACTCGTCTCGCTGGTGGGCAGTGCCTCGCTGGTGGCGAGCAGTTTGCCTTTGGGCACTTTGAATTTGCGCACCAAGTCGTCCTGGCAGCCGGTGTACAACACCTTGCCATCGTAGCTCAGCTGCACGGCCGTCACGATCCCGGGGTGCTCCACGTAGTGGTACTCCAGGCCGACTGTGCGGTCCCAGAGCACCATGAGCCCATCGCGGGAGGCAGTGGCCACGAACTTCTTGTCCGCCGAGAAGGCTATGCCGAGCAGCGAGTCGCCGTGTCCGACGAGCCCGACCATCTCTCCCCCCCCGTGCGTCTGGCAGACGTGCACGATGGTGTCGGAGCGGTGCGTGACGCCGTACAGGGCCCCGTCGGGCGACAGCGCGACGCACTTGATGCGCTCCGCCTGGCTCTGCAGCGGGTGGATGCGCACGTCGCGCAGTGCCAGCGGGAGGTTGGGGTGGCGCGCTCGCGGGTGGCCGCCGTCGACGCCGCCGCTGCCCGAGTGATGGATGGAGGAGGAGGACAGCGCGCAGAGAGGAGAGATACTGCTTCGTCCTCCGACGCTGGCAGCACAGACGTCCACGGAGGGCGTGCGTGGAAGCGGCATGTCCACGTCCAGATCGGACTCCGCCAAGACGGACAGAATATCCTGCGTCATGAAGTGGAAAAACTTCTGAAACGCTTCCAACTCGACCAAGTGGTCGCTATCGTCGTCTGCCACACGAAACATGATGTCAATGGTGTTCTTCCAGCCACTGGTAACCAACGTGTTGCAGCCGTCGCCGCTCTCCGAGAGACTCACACCACGTACATGTGTGGGCGAGAAGCAGTTGATCTTTGGATTCCTGCCAAACGGGTTGGTTGGGCTCATGTTGCCATTCCTAGAGGTTACGGAGGAGCTGACGCTCTTGTTGTTGAGCACCTTGCTTTCGATGTAATCTGTCATTTCCTTCCTGGATATTTTCTGGCGCTTATTTGTGTCAATGGCATTGAACAACCGTTCCAAGAAGGTGTTCATGTCCTCATCGCTTCGCTTCTCGGATATGGATTCGAGCAGTGCGCGTGTCTCGCTCAGCATGAAGCTCACCTGCCGCTGGCGCAGCGTGCGGCTCTCTCGCCGCGCTACCGCTGCTCCATCGAGCACCATGTTGGATTGCTTGCGACCCGAGTTAACGCCAATGTCGTCCATGATGTATTGACTAGAGCGTCGGCTACTGTGGTCAGCGGACGCTGCCGCCGCCGCCGTTGTGGAGGGCGTTGACTTTACAATGTCCCCGCCTGCGCTCATGTTGCTAGTGTCCATTTTGGATTTGTTGTCCTTGTCACTCACCTTTCTGGGCGGTTTGTTATTCTGCCAGGCCGATGGGTCATAATCATCAAAAGGGGCATCGACCGAGTCCGTGCGCCGGGCATTGGTGAGTGTGTGGCCATTCATAATACTGCTGCTCGTGTCGTTCGCAATCGTATGAGCATTGGCAAGACTATTAGGGCGATTGGGCGCAGCGGATTGACTATTTGCACTGTTTTTTTCACTGAGAATGATGGGTTCATGGTTGCCTTTTCCGTAGCGTAGAGGCCCTGAGGTACAAACACCCATTTTCGTGTTTTGTAGTGTAAGCAAAATAAAAAAGAAGAAAAGAGAAACAACACAAAACTACAGTTGCAACAATAGAAAAAAAAAACAGAGAGATAAAGGGAGAGAGAGAGATGGAACTGGTATAGCAGTTAGCAACCATCAGCGCTTTGTGAGTGACGACAACGGTGAAGCACCCCCTTTTTTCATGTTTCTTCTGGCATATCGTATAGCGGCAGTTTCTACAGCAACAAGAAGGAGTCCTCATACAGCCTGCGAGTGGGGCGTGTGCGTGGCGCCAAAAGTGAGACAGTCTATACGGTTTGTGTCGACCGTTAACACCTTGTACATGTCTCTTCCGCAGCGTGCGAGGTGCACGGCCGACTCGCTGGCGAGCTGTACGGCGCCCTTTTGCTCTGCCACGACCGTCCCCCGCACCATGTCCACAAGGGTGTAGGTGTCTCGCCAGGTGGTGAGCAGCAGCGCGTCCTCATGGAAATCGGCCCGCGCCCCGCAGCCAGCCCCGCCCACCGGGGCTCTCGTGTACACACTCAGCGGGTTGTGGCGGCAGTGATCCGACAGGTACCGCACATCCCATAGATTGACGGTGCCCAACGCCGAGACCGACACGAACTGCATCTCCTGGCCAGGCACACCGCGCAGGTAGGACACACTGTCCATGGCCGCCTTTTGGTTGCGAGCGGCCACGGGGAGGCGCTGTTGCGGCTGCCCCAGCGGCAGCAGCTTGATGGCGCCGTTGCGCATCCCTACAACCAGCGCCCTTGGGGGGACCCCGCCGGTGGCGCTGCCGTGTCGTGAGAGGATGGGGCACAGACAGGATACGTGTGTCCCGGCCACATGACAGAGGCGCTGCTTGCGCCATGCCGTTTCCGTGAGCTGAAACGCGACGACGGCTCTTTCGGCCGCCATTGCAGCCCACGGCGGACTCTCGCAGCTCCTCTCCCAGTGGGTGTCGTTGGAGGGACACCACGTGTGATACGAGTTCGAGTACCGCTCTTCGCTGCGGCAGTGGGACCACACATCACGACCGTCTTCCCCCGTCGAGGAGGCAACGACGAGCGGTCCATTGGCGGTCACAAGCATCGCGCCCGCGTACGGCATCGCACTCTGTTGTCGAAAACTCTCCCCCGGTGGCAAGAAACGCATACCCAAGAGGGACGATCCCAGCGAGGCAGGCAGCACGGCAGGGGTCGCTGAGGTGAGCGACAAGGAGGAGGCGGAGGCGGCTGGTGCCGTGACACTCACCCGCACCAGGCTGCGCGTAGGGTCGTCCCAGTGCCACCAAGCACCTTCGCAGGGCTCGAAAAGAAGTGGTGTGACCCTATTAATCATTGTGCTGTGGCGACCGGTGGAGGTCTGTACCTCAAGGCAATTTGTGTCAGAGACGGTTCGTGAAGCGAGCAAATGGTAGCGACGAGAGTCGCGCGGTTGCACCGTCGCGGCCGCCAGCCATGGCTGATGAGAGCGAAAGGGGATCAGTTTGTCCAGCAGCTGCAGCCGATACGCTGATTTTTCTCCTTCTGCAGCAGTAGAGCTCCATTGTGGTACTTGCTGCTGCTTCCTCTTGTTTTGCCCTTGGCTACTGGTTGCCTCTTGCAACGGCTCCTTTACTTCTTTAAAAATAAAAAAGAGTGCAGGAGAGGCATCTGCCAGCGTTGTTTGCGCTAATTGCGTGAGCGAAAACGAGCCGGTTTCGGCATGAAAAGGCTCGCCAAAGGCGGTGACTTGATAAAGAAGCACATTCGTGGCGTCTACTGCGTGTCTAAATCTTATCTTTTTTGCTGGATTGCCAAAGAATTTTGCTGGCCACGATTGGGCCTCCAGCACATGAATATATTGTTCACGATGCGGCATAAAAATAGTACCTCTGCGCACCGTCACGCTAAAGCCTTCGGTAAATGTGAGTACAGAAGCGGATGAAGCATAAAGCCCTTGTCTACTATGCACCATGGATACTACGGAGCTGTCTTCTTGCCTAGCGTAAACGAGATTTCTCTGCAACGCTTCGAGAAATTCTTCGTCATCAGACGAGGATGAAAATTCCATTCATGCGTTTGCATCACTAAACTACTACTAATAATAATCAAAGGGTGGGAAATAAGAGAGAATAGTTTCACAATGGAGAAAAAAATGATTATGCGAAAATAAACTGCTCATTGGGTTGACCATCTCCCATAATTGTGCCTTGGTGATTCAAATGACTGTTTTTTATTTCGGACCGTGCTCGCTTAAGAACTTTATTCTAAGGAAAAAACCTAAAAAGAAGTTTTTTCTTTCTGCTCCTACAGATGCAGTTAAATTCTTAAACTCGGTAATACTACTAAAAAACAACAAAAACAGCAAAAGGAACAGTACACATCCGTATCTAGCTGTTTTTTTCTTTGTTAGTTTAAAATAAAGTTAAAAAGTGTTTTGTAACAAAATAATGATCATGCTAATCAAACAGGAAACTCCTGCTAGTAATTGGACAAAAATAAATGAAGACAACATCCAAGGGCCCTAATTCAAGGAACAATATTTTATTTTTGGTTGGGATATGTTGCTTAGAATAAATGTCTTAATAAATATACCATTCAACCCATTGATCTTAGCGAATGCGCGTCCACGTTCTTTTCAAAGCACATACGGTGTGTGTAGTCGCACAATAAAAAAAGAAAAACAAATTAAAAAAATGCAAAATACATAAATATAGCATGGACATTATATATATATATATATATATAATTTTTAACTCTTGGTCACAATTCTACCGTTTCTGAAGCATTTCCAACTCACTGTCTCCTTTGATGCTGCCACAACATAAATCGTTAGAATCGAAAGGGGCTCCCTATTATGACAAGATGAATTTAGTAAGTTAACACTTCCATTTGCATTCGGACATCACCTGCGAATACTTGGGTGTACAGAGGTTCAACATTGTAATCATTATTCCCTTTAAGAAATCCAACAATAAGTACATTCTTTGGATACCTGCACGAAAGGTTGACTCTACAAGATACATACATGAAGAAAGTACAGAGCATCATGAATTTACATGTTGCTGTGCTGATTCTCGTTTCCTCAATGCCCACATCAAAATATTTGAATTAAAAAATAATAAAACTCGCCAGCACACTTCATTATAAAACAGGGAAGCTGATGAGTTCTAATTTATTATATCCTCCTTCTGAATTTGTCCAACTGCTATTAACTGTTTATATATATTTCTATCCATCGACCATTTTTCTCACGTAGTGGTGAGTTTTTGCATGACGCACTGCAAACACACACCGAAACAAACCGATTCTTTTTTTTTTTTGATTGTTATTGCTGCACTCGTAATCTTCATGCTCACCTTGTGACAACGTGGTGGATAAAGTATTGTTCCCAGAATTGCCATCACCAAACACGCTAAATGGATTGGGTATTTATTTCATTGTAAAAAGAGGATCCGCGCTTGCGACCTTTCCCGTGTCGCAGTCGCGCCATCCCATGGCGGCTCCCCGGGATTGTGTTGGTGGCGTGCGGGTTTCGGCCGCCCTCTCTTCTTTGCTGCGCGTTGGCCATGGCGCGCCTTGCGTTGCGGCCTCGGCGAGCGGCCCCGCCGTGCGGGGCGTGCGCGGGGCGCTCGCTTTGTCGCGGCGCGCGCTGAGGTGGTGGCGCGCCGAGGCTGCTTGGGGGGGGGGGGCGAATCGCGGGGCGGCCGCCGAAAGCTCGCAAAGACGCCTCTCGTTCATCAAAAACCGGCGCCCTTGCCTTTCAGGCTTTTCCGCTGTGCTTGCTGGGAGGGGCGGCGGTGTTTGGATAGGGGGGGGGGGCCTTGTTGATCACGGGGTGCGCGGCCGGGGCTTGCGGTGCCGTGTGGGTTTTTTTGTGGCCCCCTCCTGCGTGTGGCATTCTGCTCTTGTGGGGTTTGTCTTGCGGCTCTTCCAGTTGTACAGCGTGGTGAATAAACTGCACTTTTTTGCTTTCTTAAGAACCATTCTCGCTAGTACAATGGGTATGGGTGTGGTATTCTTTTTTGACTTCTCATTGGGGTTCCTCAGGGCGTTTGTACAGTGACGCATCGCTTGGCTCTTCGATAGTATGTATCTTTGCTTCGCATGAGCGAATTATATGTAAATGAGTGTTATGGTTACGTTCTTCACTGGTTTGTAAATGCACGTATGGCCTTCACATTCTTCTTAGCATCTGGTTTCAATTTCGGCCTTTTGCGTGGGCCTGTTCCGCCTTCTCTTCCAAGCGTGCGAAAGACCTGTGTCGCGCTGTCCCTCGGAAGTGGCGAAATGAGGTGCCTGGGGGCTGTCGTTTCGAGGCTGCGGAAACGGGGCGCCGCCGGCCAACGCAGTGGCGGCCTCGGCAGGCATCCGTCCCGTGGTCGCTTCCCGCGCGGTGCTCCCCGTGGGCACAGCCTCAGGGCGGCCCCACGCCGCGGGGTGGGTGGAGGGCCAGCCAGCCCCCTACGGCGGAGCAGAGGCGCGGCCGCCCCGGACCGAACCCACAGCCGCCCACACATTTCATGTGCAAACCCTGTTTTGCACGGATCTTGGCCTTCGGGACAACGTGGAAGAGGAGCCCGGGGACGGGGCGGGAGGAGCGGCTGGGGGAGCGGGGGTGGCACGCCACCCTCGCACGCCCCGGCCGCTCGCCACCGTCTGCCCCCCGGCGCCCTTCCGCCGTTCTTCAGGAGGCGAGTCGAAACGCTGCGCGGATGCCGCGTCTGTGCGCAGAGCAAGGCACTGCGGCGCAGCGACGAGACGAACCGACGACAAGACACCCGAGAGTAGCGGCGCCGCCCCCGAGCGGCGCCCCGCCACGGACCAGCCATGCTTTTCTGTTGCTCCCCCTCCTTCCCATACC
>AUXH01000114.1:0-39507 GCA_000482145.1 Strigomonas culicis
TTTCTTCGATCTGCCTCTCTCTCTCTCTCTCTCTCGTTTTATTCATATGTTTACGTTTCTTTATTTTTAGCATTCAAATTGTTCGTTTGTTTGTTTTTAGAAAAAAAAATTATATACACATACATTGTAGTAACTCTAATTTTGCTTGTTTTCCTTTTTTTTAACGCATAAAGAACAATAATCAAGAAAAAAAAAAGAAACGCTAATAAAATCATGGCGACCTCTCCCCTTGTGATCTCCGCCTCCTACGACAAGCAGGTGCGGGTGTGGGACACGGCCTCGGGTCGCACGCTGCGTTCCTTCACCTTCCAAGACTCGCAAGTCAACCAGCTGTACCTCATCCCCAACACGAGCTACCTCGCCGTGCTGGGCTTCGGTGTCGTGCGTGTGTACGAGGTGCACCACCCGCAGGACGCGGCGCAGCAGCAGCAGCAGCGCGGCTCCGTGGGCGGGGACGGCTCAGCGCCGCCGTCGCAGCAGCTGCTGAACGCGGTGAACCTCACCTCGACGACCGCGACCGGCGGTGGCGGCGCGGCCGGCGGCGCCAACGCAGTGCCGCCGCTCATCACGTCCTTTGTGAGCCTCAGCTCGATGAACTTCACGAGTGTCGGCGCCTTCCCCCTCGGCCACCGCGACAGCAGCGGCGGTGCCGACGGGCTGCGCGTGCTGCCATCGCTGACGCACACGTCGGAGGATGACGATGACACGGACGACAGCCTCACCCACACACTGGTGATCTCCGGCAGCGGCGCCCTGCACGATGTGTCCAAGGTGCTCTACGCGACGAGTGAAGACGGCCACATCCGCTTCTTCGACCTCAAGGCGTCCAGCACCATGCGGGTGCTAAAGGACGTCGCGACCGGCGCCGCCATCACCTGCAGCGCGCTGTCACCCGACCGCCGCCTGCTGCTCACCGGCAGCCAGATCGGGCTCGTCTCGGTGTGGCACCTGCCCTCCGTCATCCTCTCCGTCAGCGAACAGGCCAACGGGTACCAGAACCGCCAGGCCGCGCGCAAGCGTGCGGCCGCGGCTGCCGCCGCGGCGGGCGACGCGCCGGACGGTGCGGCCGCCGCGGCGGCGGCAGCAGCGGAGGCGCTTCCGGAGGACAATCCGGAGGTGCGCGAGCTGTTGGAGAACGCCATCCGCTTTGGCAGCCGGCCGCTGCAGGAGGTTGCCTTTGATGGCGATTACAGCGCCATCCGCAGCATTGCCATCGACCCACTCGCGCGCTGGGCGGTCGTCGCGACGAACGCGGGCAAGGTGCACTTCCTGCGCTTCTCGAACGACAATTTGCTCTACGGCAGCAAGTCGGAGCGGGTGCGCGAGTTGCAGCACAAACTCGCCGCGTACCGCGAACGCCATCGCGCGCAGAAGCTGACGCAGCAGCAGCAGGACCGCGAGGAGGGGAAGGACGCGGCAGAGGACTACACCACACCGGCGGGCGTCGAGCGCAACCCCACCCACTACACGGGCAACCCCTCGGAGAGCATCTACCGCACGGCGCTGCTGATGAACGAGATGGGCAGCAACGCGGCGCACCGCGACGGCGCCGCGCTCTCCACCGGTACGCATCACAGCGGCGTGTCCACGAACCCCGGCGGCGGCAGCGTCAGCCCCAGCGGCCAGGCCGGCAGCATGGGCGCGGCGCTGCTGAACAGCATCGAGGCGCAGAGCGGCGGCGCGCTCAGCCGGCGCAGCGGGCAGTGGGTCACGTCCATGACGCCCGGCGGCGCCGCGCATTCCGCGACGGCGGCCGGCGCCGCCGCGGCCGCGGAGGCGCCGCCACTGACGCCGCTGGAGGCGGAGCTCGAGCTTGAGCCGTTCCACAGCTTCCAGCCGCACTTCAAGTACCTGCTGCGCGTCGTCATCTCGCCCAACGCGGCGCTGCTGCTCACCTGTAGCGCGGACTACACCGTCGGCCGCTTCACCGTGCCGCAGATCCTCCAGCCAGGCTACGTGCTCGATCATGCGGCCGCCGCAGCAGCAGCAGCAGCGGCAGCCACGTCGCCGCGCCGCAGCCGGACGCAGAGCCGCACCTCGCGGCACGGCTCTTCGCTGTCCGCGAGCGCCCTCAACGCGGCGGTGAAGCCGACGCCGCTCGGCAGCATGCACTCCACCCACCCCGCGCCGAGCACCGCCGCCGCCGCGGTCGATGCGAGCCCGGTGGCAGACGCGGCGCCGCCCGCCGCCGCTGCCGGGCTGGCCGACCAGGCCCAGGCGGAGATGGATCTCGCCTTCATCAACGAGAACCTCTCCATCGCCTCGACGCAGGTGCCGGAGCTGCGCTCCATGACCCAGACGATGACCGCCGCCGCCGGCGACGCGGCGGCGACCGCGGAGCAGCCGTCCAGCTCGAATCCGCTGCGCGCGGACGGCGGTGCGACCGCCGCGGCGACGCCGGCCCTCGCGCCGGTCGATCTCGCGGCGAGTGGCAGCCCCCACGGCAGCAACAACAGCATCAGCACGAACAAGGACGACGAGGCGGAGGAGCGGCACAGGGAGGAGGAGGAGCTGGCGGAGCTGCTGAAGGCGCCGCGCGACCGCTTCTACTTCGCCCCGCTGCCTCCGCTGCAGGGGCACCAGCGGTGGGTGTGGGACGGCGTGTTCAGTGGCTGCTCCCGCTACTTCTTCTCCGCGAGCAGTGACAACTGCGTGAAGATGTGGAACCAGGTCGGCAGCGAGAAGCCGCAGTCCAGCACCTTCATGGGGCACACAAAGCCGGTCGTCGCACTCGCCGTCATGTACCCGCGGGAGAAGCGGAAGCTTCTCGGACAGTGAGAACGCGCGCGCGCAGCGCGGCACCACACACGTGGCAGCGTGCCAAAAAAAAAAAAACGGCACATTCGAGAAGCATAGAAAGAAAGAAAGAACAAAAAAGAAAAGAGCTCTTCTTTTTTTTTTTAATTCCCCTTTTTCGTATCGATTGTTGTTGTAGGTGTTGGTGTTGTTGTTGGTTTTACTTATTATGACTAGTTTAGATAAGGTTACCTTCGTCTCTCTTTGTGAGTGTGTGGGTGTGGCTTAATAAATATGATATCGTTTCTAACATCTTACCTCTTTGCCAATTGGACATTTCTTATAAACAAATTGTAAATTAAAAACAAGAAAAGGAAGAAGAGCATGCACCTGTTTTTCTACAGTTCAAGAAAGAGAGTGTTGAATTATGCATATATGGTTAGTATGATATTTCCTCCTTTTCCCACCACATACGTCTTCGAATTGAGCAAGGATTTAAAGAGGGAAAAAGAGAACACGGTCAGATCCCATGCGCAGACACAGTCAGAGTGTCCTTGTGGCCACACTTCTTCGCGCTGCTTCGCTGCCCAGCTGCTGCCGTGCCAAACACAACACTAATAATACGAATAGTAACACCAACCACCCAAGTGCGGCTTCTCTCTCTATCGCCAAGCGCTTTTCGTCTTCGAGCAATAATAACAATAATAATAATAATAATAATAATAATGATAAAGCGCCGACGCCATGGGAGCAGATTCAGGTCCCCCACCCCCCCACAGGAGCTCCCCCGGGAGAAGGGGTGGGGACTGAGGCAACCATCTCCTCGCACGGGCGCGAAGCGCAGCAGGAGCGTCTGGTGAAGCTCATGCGCGCGGACGAGGCGCAGCGGCAGGCGCGGCACCAGCCCGGCACGCTGTACCGCGCCGCCGCCACGCCGTTGATCACCATCACCAGCGACGCCGCCGCGGGCGCGGCCCCGCGGCGGGCGCCGTACGCCTACGACGAGGATGAGGATGCAGGCGCGCTGGGGGTGGCGGACGCCCTCACACGTGTGGAGGTGGTGGAGCAGGAGCTCATCGACGACACCCACGTCCTGTTTCCACCGCTCGACCCGACGGACACGGATGCGGCGCCGCGGCCGACCGCGGCGGATGAAGCAGTGTATGTGCCGGGGCAGCACATCGTCCCCGCCGGCTGGACGCGCTACCGCCTGGAGGTCCAGTATCAGGGTGGGGATTTCGACGGCTGGTCGAAGAGCACCGCGCGCCGCGCGATGGTGCGCGACGTGCACACCGGTGCGCGGCACGCCGTCGCGGATGCCACAGCAACAGACGGCGGCGGCAGTTTGCCGCAGGCGAAGGCGGTGTTGGAGGAGGCGCTCGCCGTCGCGGTGGATGTGTCCGCCGTCCACATCGTGGCCTCCGTCATCCCGGAGGTGGGCGCCTCCGTGCGGCGACTGACGTGCCACGTCGACCTGCCGAGTGACGTCGAGATGCAGCCGCGGACGATACTGCAGCGCGCGAGCCTGTGGCTGCAGCAGCGGCAGCAGCCGCTCGCCCTGCTGGTCTGCCAGCCCTGCCGCAACCAGAACTTCCACGCGCGGCAGGACGGCGTGCAGCGGGTGTACGTCTATCGCATCCTCAACCGCATCGCACCGCCGCTGTTCGATGCGGGGCTGCAGTGGCACGTCGACCGGCACCTGGACGTGCCGCGCATGCAGCGCGCCGCCGCGCTGCTGGAGGGCACGCATGACTTTGGCTACTTCGCCGACCCCAAAATGTACAACGCGCTGCGCCGCGCGGCGGCAAGCCGCCCGTCCACAACGTACCGCCCGCACCAGGAGGAGCACGCGCCGCTGGCCGCCGGCGGCGGTGGCGGCGCGGCGCCGAAGGCGACCTTCGAGCGTGGCCTGTCGCAGCTTGAGCGCGCGGCCGCGCTGCCGACCTTCAACGCCTACGGCCAGAAGCTCCGGCACTGGGACGCGAAACCGGCGCGCTACCAGCAGGCGGCGACCAACCTCCCCACCATCCGCCGCATCGACGCACTGCGCGTCGTGCGGCAGGAGGACGAGGTGCTGCTCTGGTTCACGGGGAAGAGTTTTCTGCGGCACCAGATACGGCACATGGCCGCCGTGCTGCGCGCGATTGGGCACGGCCTGTGGGACGAGCAGGAGCTGCAGCACAGCCTTGCGGCGGGGTTCGAGCCGTCGCGCGCGCGCTTCCGGCGCGAGCGGCTGCCGCCGGCGCCCGCCTACGGGCTCACGCTGTGGGAAGTCCGCTACCCGCCGCAGCACCGCGCGGACGACGTCGCCTATGTGGATGCGGGGCCGCTGGAGGACCTCCATCAGTCGTCCGTGAACTAGCACGGCTCCGGATTTTCACCGTTTTTTTTTTCTTTCTTTTTACATACTTAAGAAAAGAAGAAGGTTTTTGCGTTTATCTGCCTGTGTGACTGAAGTTACCCTCCTTTTCGCTTCCTTGTTGGTGTTATTGTTTTGTGGGCGATGCAAAACCATGCGTATACTTCTTCCCCTCTCTCTCGTATCTCTCGTGTAGCATCCATTTTATATATATATATATATACAAACTTAGTTGTGTGGGGGGTGTTTTTTTCCCTTCATTTTTATTCCTCATTCTTATTACTTTAGCCGCAAAGGATGTACAAGGCCAGCAGTAAGGATATCAATCGCAACAAGAGCTTCCACCCGCTCTCCGCCGCGAACCTGGGCAAGGTCGAACGGCTGCAGGCGGAGGAAAAGCAGCGAGAGCAGAAGAAGGAGGAGCGCCGGCAGCAACTTCTCCGCGACCAGGAGGAGGCCCGCTACGGCGAGCTCGGCCTCGTGGCGGAGGCCCACGCGCAAGGTCGACTGGATGGCGGGGACGGCGCGGAGGCAAACAGCCAGCTCTACTTCAAAAAACCCGTGCGCAACATTTTTGAGGCCGAGGACCGCGCCGAGGCGGAGCGCAAGCGCCACGCGGAGCAGCAGGCGCAGGAGGCAGAGCTGCGGGCACTCCAGGAGGAGCCGGAAGAGGAGGGGGGTGCCAGAGCGGTGGTCAGCCGCGGCCACGGCATCAAACCGGAGGCCACCGTCCTGGCCACGCACCCGCTCGGGAGGTTCATGAACAAGTTCAAGAAGGAGGAGTCGGAGGCGCCGCACGAGGCCGCACCCTCCACCGCTGGCACCAGTGGCTCCGCGAGTACGTCCCAGAAGCGGGGTCGTTCGGCTGAAGAGGAGGCGAGGGGGCCGAAAACGGGCGCCACCGCTACCGGCTACATCCATCCCTCTCGCGCGGCGGAGCTGCGGAAGGAGCTGGACCACCTGCAAAAGAAACGGCTCGACCCGATGAACAAGGTGCGGCAGCACCAGAACCATCAGGTGGCGGAGGCCGCGCGTATCGAGCGGCAGCGGCAGCAGCACGCCTCCACTAGCGGTACCCAGGGGCAGTCGAATAATGAAATGCAGGAACGGATCCGCGCGCTGTTGGAGCTGAAAAAGAAGAAAAACTGATTTCTTTATTAATCTATTTATATTTGCTTAAAGCCTCTCTATACACAGTTGCTTTTTTTTTTCTGTTTTTCACCATTAACCGAAATATATATATCCTCTCTTTTGATGTTGCCATTGGCTGCTACTCGAACACGCCAAACTTGAAGAATACAATCCGAATAGAAACGAAAAATCCATGCTATCTCCGCTTCCCCCTTTTCCCATACTCCTCATCTCAACAAAAAAAAAAAAGAATATAAATTAAAAAAAGAATCATGTCCGCTGCCCTCGCCACGCCCCTCGCCAGGCAGATCGCCGGCAAGTCCATCCTCGTCACCGGCGGCGCCTCCGGCCTGGGCGCGGCCACCTCCGCGCTCTTCGCCTCCCACGGCGCGCACGTGACCATCCTCGACCTCGATGCGGCCGTGGGTGAGGCCTTCGCGCGCTCGCTGAACGACGCGGCGGCCGCGCGCCCCGGGGCGACGGGGCTGCCCGCCGTGCAGTTCGTAAAGACCGACGTGCGGGACCCGGAGCAGGTGGCGGTTGCCATCGCTGCCGCCGAGGAGCTGCAGCGCGCGAACCAAGAGGCGTTTCTGGAGGGCGCCCACAGCACGTCGACGGACGCGGCCGCCGTGGCCGCGCACCCGCCGTACTACGAGCACGTCTTTGGCTGCATCAACTGCGCAGGTCTGGGGCCGGCCGCGAAGGTGCTGGGCCGCAAGGGCCCGATGGAGCTCTCCTTCTTTCAGAACATCATCGAGGTCAATCTCATCGGCACCTTCAACGTGACGCGCCTCGCCGCGGCCTCCATGGCGCAGAACGCGGCGCAGAACCCCTCCGTGAAGAGCGCGGACGCCTACGAGGTGGGCGCGGACACGACCCCCTATTTTGACAACGGTGTCATTGTCAACACGTCCAGCATCGCCGCCTTCGACGGCCAGATCGGCCAGGCGGCGTACAGTGCGAGCAAGGGCGGCATCACCAGCCTGACGCTGCCTCTCGCCCGCGAGCTCGCGGCGCATCGCATCCGCGTGAACACCATCTGTCCCGGCGTCGCACGCACCCCGCTGTTGGAAAAGTTCGGTGCGAAGGTGGTCGAGGCCCTCAGCGCGAACGTGCCCTACCCGCGGCGGCTGCTGGAGCCGAGGGAGTACGCGGAGATGGCGCTCTTTCTTGTGCAGCACCGCTACATGAACGGTGAGACCATCCGCATGGACGGTGCGCTGCGCATGGCGCCGAAGTGAACAGAAGAGTTTTGTTTTGATGGTATCGTCTTTTTTTTTTTTGCTAGCGCGCAAGTGTCCACAAGATATGCAGTAAGATAATTGTTTCCTGTTATAATTATTGTTTTTTTTACTATTCTTGGTCACTGATCTTTTATCGTATTTTACTCCCACCGTATCGTGTTTACTGAAAAAAAGAAAGAATAGTTATTTATGGTTGGTGTTCTAAGATCCATGATAACTCATGTGGAACCGTAACGAAGGAAATTCTAGTCTGTTTGTTTCTGGTACACATGTTTTCACTCCTCTCTCGTCACTTTTGCTTTCCATTTTGCATTTCAAAACATAGATAGTATATTTCCTCTTCGTGTTTTCTCTTTTTTTTTTCGTTTTGTTTACCTCCCGAATCCCTAAAGCAATTACAGCACCATTGTTGTTACCATGCCTACCCTCGCCGTTGCTAAGGAGTACCTCGGGCAGCTGCTTGGCCGCAGCTACACGGATGAACAGTTCGATGAACTCTGCTTCCAGTTCGGCGTTGAGCTGGATGGCATTACGAGTGAGAGAGAGATGTACATGCGCGAGCAGGGCAAGACGGCCGGTGGCGGCAAGGCCATCAACGCGGACCACCTGTGCGACGAAGTGATTTACAAGATTGACACGCCGGCGAACCGCTACGACTTGCTGTCGGCGGAGGGCATGGCGATCGCGCTGAAGGTTTTCCTCGGTGCGATGCCGCTGCCGGCTTACAAGGTCCACCACGCCGCCAACCCGCTGTACCACATGGTGGTGCGGAAGGAGGTGCGGCAGGTGCGGGACTACATTGTCTGCGCGGTGCTCAAGAACATCCACTTCACGGAGCGGAGCTACAATAGCTTCATCGACTTCCAGGAGAAGCTCCACAGCGGGCTCGCCCGCCGCCGCACGCTGGTCTCCGTCGGCACGCACGACCTGGATAAGATCGCGAACAACCACCACTTCATCTACACCGCGAAGCCGCGGGAGAAGATCCAGTTCGTGCCGCTCAACCAGACGCGGCTCCTGGACTGCACGGGTGACGGGCTCGCCCAGTACTACGCCGAGGAGCGCCACATTAGCCAGTTCGTCCCCCTCGTCGCCCCCTTCCCCGCCTACCCGGTGGTGCTGGACAGCACGGGCGAAACGGTGCTCTCGCTGCCGCCCATCATCAACAGCGCGACGAGCTGCATCTCTGGCAACACGAAGAACATCTTCATCGAGTGCACGGCGACGGACCACTACAAAGCGCATGTATTGGTGAATCAGATGGTCTGCGCCTTTAGCTCGCTCTGCGAGGACCCCTTCACGGTGGAGGCGGTGCGCGTGCAGTACGAAGAACCGGCGCCGGATGGCACCAAGGAGTGTGTGTGCCCGGACCTCTCGGATCGCGAGGAAACCATCAGCCTCGCGAAGGTCAATCAGTTCATCGGCGTGCAGATCCCGTCGCGCGACGCGTGCGAGGCGCTGCTGAAGAAGATGATGTATCTCACCAACGTGCACGGCGCGGCCGCCCCGGCGGACGCGGACGCAATCACGGTGCGCGTGCCGGCGGTGCGCAGCGACGTGCTCGCCACGCCGGACGTCATGGAGGACGTCGCGATTGCCTACGGCTACGCCAACATCGAGTACAAGGAGTGCCACACGCATGGGGATGTAACACAGACGCCGCTGAACAAGGTGGCGCAGCTGCTGCGGCAGGAGCTCGCGAGCGCGGGGTACGTGGAGCTCCTCACCTTTTCGCTCTGCAGCCGCGACGACGCCTTTGCGCACCTCCGCCGCGTGGACGCCGACACCGCGGTGCACATCGCCAACCCGCAGACCTTCGAGTTCCAGGTCTGCCGCCCGTCACTGCTGCCCGGCATGCTCAAGACCACGGCTGCTAACAAGGCGCAGCCGCTGCCGCACCGCTTCTTCGAGTGCGCGGATGTGGTGCTCCTGGACAACGCCGTGAACTTTCCGGCGGCGCTGGAGCCGACGCTCGCGCCACATGAGGCGGTGTACCCGTCCCCCGGCGCGCGCAACCAGCGCCACGTTGCCGCGCTGCACTGCTCCAGTAACTCCAGCAGCTTCGAGTGCATCCACGCGCTGACGGAGTACACACTCATGAAGCTCAGCATCCCACGGGTGGACAGCACGAAGGGCAGCGAGCCGCAGTACGCCTATGAATTCGTCGCGAGTGCGGACGGCGCCTTCTTCCCCGGCCGCGCGGTCGATGTCGTGCTGCACGTCCGGCGCGGCACCACCGTCGAGCGTATCGTGATTGGCCAACTCGGTGTCATTCATCCGGAGGTGCTGAAGGCGTACGATATTAGCTTCCCCTGCTCTTACATGGAGCTCAACATTCAGTTCGCATGCCGCCCCGTCGCGAACTAAAGAAGGAAAAAGGGAGAAGGAAAAGACAAGGAAAAACAATAAGAGTAAAAGGGGGAAAAAAAAGATTAAACATAGATGTGATAATCAGTGCTTTTTTTTTCTTTTTTTTTCAATCGTTGAGATAAAGAGAGGAAACGAGAGAATGAAATTAAAAAGACACGATCGATGTTTCATGCAGAAAAAGGAATGAGAAGAAATGATTATTCAATTTATCGACGGAATATGTTGTTCTTTTGGGAGATGAGAGTTTGTTTGTTTTTGGTGTGATTAGATTCCCCTTTTTAATCGCATTCACATGCATACATATTTATATTGGTTTCAGCACACATCAAAAAAAAAAAACTACTCTTCTGTTTTTTCTGTTTTTTTTTAATTATTAATTATTAATAAGAATACTCTAATATGTCTTTAAAAACAGCACTAATCTAAACTCATATTTATGGTTTCATCTCTTTTTTGTTTCGGTTTACTACATTACATGGATACGAGAATGCTGTAAGCTCATTCTTCTTGTGTCATTGTAATTCACCTTCCTCTCTCTATCTCTTATTTCTTTTTTTTTGTTGTTGTTGTTGTTGCTACTCTTCCTTTTACAATAAAAAAAAGGCCAAAAACATAACAATAATAATAATAGTAATAATAAGACAGCAAAATAGCTTTGTTATTATTATTATTATTTTTCACAAACAACATAGAACCATAGAGGTCATACAGCATACGATCAAGTTATTTCTGTTGGAGGTGGGGTGATTTTCAAGAAGCAACGATTTTTTAAAAAAAGAAAAAAATGTTCCGAAGAACTACTCATCAATATGTGCTCCGCCTTGTCACCCGACAAGGGCATGCACACGCGAGGCTGTTTATGGCTATCCCGCAGCGGCACTACATGACACGCACACGAGGGCTTCACGATCTGCAGCAGCAGAACAAGGATGCGGCTAATAAGGATATACATGTGCACGGAGACACCAGCGGTGCCCCACCCGCGCTGGCGGCGGCCGAGCCCACGCGGGTGGACGTGCTGCAGCAGCTGCATGCCGGCTACCGTCTCAAGCTCCCCTGCGCGGTCTACGACATGGACACAACCACCCTGGCGCGGCACACACAGCAGCTTGGCGTGCTGCCGCCGCGCGCAAACGTTTTTATCTTAGACATTCGCCAGTACCGCGTGGAGGACGAGGTGCGCCTCATCGCGGAGGACGGCACGGAGATCGAGACACGGCAGAAGCACAAGAAAAAAAAGAACAAGGGCAAAAAGAAGAAGGGGAGACTGCCGAAGCTGAACATTCAAAAGACGATCGAGTCTATCGCAACGACGCATGTCAGTGCGAAGGAAAAGATACAGCAGCTCTTGGCAGAGCAGCGGGGTGTGGATGGGCCGCTGCCGGCGCCGCTGCTGATCGTCATCAAGACGAACTATACCCCCGAGCAGGCGATGGAGCAGCAGCGCGTGTTGAACGAGGGCCTACATCAACGCTACGCCGCACAGCAGCAGCAGCAGCACCAGCCGGACATCTTTGTGTCTGTGATGAGTGAAAGTGCGACGCGCCACTTCTCGCGCTACGTGTCCACCAGCACCACCGCAACGAGTGAGGGGGCTGGTGTGTCAGCCGATGCGGCCGCCGACCACATCGATCATCCACCTACAGCTGAAAAAGAGTTCTCGTTGGACGATGATGACTTGGAGGCGGAGGTGGCGGAGCCACTCGAGCAGGATAACACCGGCGTGACCACACATCATGATAATACGAATGGTGAGGATAAAATAGAAGAGAAGCAAACCGCCGGGGAACCGGTAGAGACCGACACGAGCGAGGAAGAGCTGATCCACAACATTATCAACAACATCCAAAACAATAAAGTGAGTCCTAACGATAACCATAACAAAGCCGATGGCAGTGACAACACGAAGGAAGAGGAAGAGGTAGTGGAGGAGATCGAGGAGGTGGAGGAGGTCGAAGAGGTGGAGAACGCGGTGGACGACGCGCACACTACACCAGAGAAAGACACCACGGACCCCAGTCTGCAGCACGAACCGGAAACACCCGCCGCACCACCGGTAGCAGCAGCTGCGGCAGAGCCAGCATCGCACCTCGCCGCGGCGGACGAAGTGTCAGACCCCATCCCTGCCGTCGCGGCAGAAGAAGCGGGGAGCACACCGACGCTCATGACGCCGCGGCGGCTGGAGAAGCAGGTGCATCTGTACAAGAATGCAAAGACGTTCATGCTCTCCAAGAATGTCGCACGCGATTTGCCGTACCGCGCGAATGTGTTCGTCATTGCGAAGCAGGACCGCTGGACGGATGCCCACGTGCGGGATGTGCATCAGCGGCCCATCGCCTTCAGCGCCGCACTGCCTGCCGCGAACCCGGCGCGGCCCGACGCCGATCTGTACGCGCTCCTCCACCAAAAAGAGAACATCGTCTTTCAGGACCTCACCGACGCCGCGGACGCCCGCAGCGGCTACACGTTGCTGCGAACCGAGGCGTACCTACACCGCGGCACCGAGGCGGGGCCGGAGGGGGTCGTGACAGTGGTGGAGGAAAACTATGACTACGCGACGGCGCGCGGCCGCACGGAGGCCGCGCGCGGGGCGGAGGAGGCAGCGCGGCAGGCCCAGAAGCGCCGCGCGACGGCCCCCAAAGACTTCGCCGCCTTCGACGACGACTTCGACGGCTGGGCCGACGATGAGGACGACGTGCTCCATCCGCAAAGCAACGCGGAGCGTGCGGCAGGACTTATTCCTATTGACCACAGGCTACCGACCGTGTTCTGCTTTCTGACGGGCTTCTCCCGCGAGATGGCGGCGCGGCAGAGTCACTACTTAGACTTCTACCACAACAAGCAGGAGCGCACCCACGTCGTGCTGCTCGACAAGGCCCAGTCGCGGCGCTGTCGGCAGCAGAACCCACTCGCGCCGCTCCGCGCCCTCCTGCCGCCGGGGGCGCACAAGCGGAGGCCGCCGCACACGCACACGATGCCGAGCGACGACACGGTGCGTCCGCCGCAGGGCACACACGAGGCGCCAGCGGAGCCGCGGCGGTCGCCCTTGGCAGCGGCCAAACACATGATCTCACGCCTCCGGACAAGTGATGAAAGCGCCGAAACTCTTCACCCTAGTGACGCCTACTCGACCGCAGCGTCGGGGGGCGCCATTCTCAAAAAGGACGGAGTCCACGCGCATCCACCTAAAGCGGAGGAGGCGGAGGAGGCGGAGAGTGCGATGCCGAATATGTTTTTCTCGTCCTTTCTCTATGGCATGCAAGACAGCGACGCCCTAGCCGCCCCACTGCGGCGGAGCAGAGAGCCGGCAGCGGCGGCGGCCGCCGCCGCCACGCCGCAGAAGAAGTCGTTTTCGCTTGCTTCGATGGCGTCACACTTAGAGTCCCGTCGCATTCTTCAGCCGCACGATAGCACAGCCGCTGCCGCCACTGCACCCGCCGCTGCTGCCATGGAAGACGCACCTCCCCTTAAGGGTGGGGATCATGAACATGCCCCTGAAGTGGCGCCACCTACCCTTGCCCCCCACCGCCCGGCGCCCGCCCGCGCGCGGCGGACGGAGCCCGCGACGCCGAAGCGCGCCTTCATCATGTCCAAGGTGCTGAATAAGGACAAGGAGGCGGAGAAGATCAAATTGTTCGACCCGGCCTTGTTCAGAGACTATAAGCAGCAGCACGCCCAGCCCTTCGGCGGGGGGGACGTTCCGCTCTTTCCCCGCGGCGACGCGGCCGCCGCGCGGCGGGCGGACGCCAACGTGTCGCAGCCGAACAAAAACCTCATCACCTTCGCGGAGTACTTTGAAAAGGAGGTGAAGCCCAAGGTGATGACGCCGCAGATGATAAAGAACCGCAACACCTACATCCGCTACCTGCAAAACAAGCTCACGAGACGACGCCGTAAGGGGCGCAAAGGCAGCAGCAGCGGCGCAGGCGCGCGGCGCGGGAAGCGCCCGTCGAAAGACGGCGGGGACTTTGAGATCCTGACGGAGGAAGAGATAGTCCGGCGGGAACGGGAGATCCTCAACGCCATTCTGTTTGAGCGCAAGCGGCGCGACGCCCTCGCGCACAAGGAGCGCCGCGCACAGCGGGAGCTGCGTCGCCGGCGCGAGATCGCGAAGAGCAAACAGAAAACGAATCGGCTCCTCAAGATGCAGAAGAAGCTGGCGAAGCGCATCCGCCACCTCCACCAGCGCAAGCGGCGCACCGCCGTCGTGGTGAAGAAGTCGAAGCTGGAGCAGATGAAGAAGAGCAAGGCCGCGGCGAAGCATAAGAAAAAGAGTAAAAAAGGGGCGACGACACGGAAGCATGACGCGAAGGGGAAGAAGACGGCCACAACGGTCGGAAAGGGCCGCCTACATCCGAAGCGGCATGGAAAGTGGAAGGCGTCTGCCAAACACGTCCAAAAGCACAAGAAAAAGAAATCGGCCGCCACCGCCGCCGCGCCATCGTCGTCGCGGATGCATAAGGCTAAAAAGTCCACCGCGGTATCAACCCAAAAGAAAGCCTCTCTCAAACACGTGGTTGGGAAACACAATTCGAAGTCTCATAGCATCAGTAAGCGGCACGTGAAAAACGCCGGTAGCTTCAAAAAAAAGAGCAGTCATACTAGCGAAGCGCACACAAAGAGCAAAAAGGTTGTGTCAGCCAAAAAAAAGATTCGGAGTACCATAAAAAAACATAAATCTAAACCGATAAAGTCCTCTGCGCCTTCTACTTTAAAGATACGTGCGAACAAGAGCAAAAAGAAGAAGAAATAAAGAATAAAACAGCAAAATACATATGCACACACAAGCCTATTTGATGGTTTAATCTCTTTGAAATAAATATGAAAAATGGAAATAATACTAACAAGAATGATACTTTTTTTTTTTACTATAATGTATCTTTATAGAAATGGTGACCCATAGATACACGTATAGATGTAAAAGGAATGAGTTATATATTTCTTTTCGTGTTGTTACTAGAAAAGAAGCGTACAATTATTCCGTTGTCATATCAAAAAAAAATGAAGGAAGAGAGTAATTAGAAGCTTTTTTTTTTTATCATTATCTCTACAAAAAAATACATAATCGTACACCTATAACGTCCATAGAAAGATTATTCTCATCTTTTTTCTTTACTTTTTTTTCATACATAGAACTGTCATGAAAACATACATGTGGTCAATACACAAAAAAAAAAACGAAAAAGGTATTTATGAATTATATAATGATGCAACGTATTAATCTCTAGAGACACTAGCAATTTAATGTACACACATGTTTCCTTCTC
Organism: Strigomonas culicis; assembly: GCA_000482145.1. Taxonomy (NCBI): domain Eukaryota; phylum Euglenozoa; class Kinetoplastea; order Trypanosomatida; family Trypanosomatidae; genus Strigomonas; species Strigomonas culicis. The sequence goes on from AUXH01000114.1 coordinate 15,108, forward strand.
ATTTTCTTCATTGCCTGTATCTAATAAAATTAGGAAAGGTATATTTTTCTTCTTTTTTTTTTTTGATTTCAGCATACGCGTATACATACTGTATGCTGATAGTGTTCTCCTTTTAAATACACATATCCACATAATTGGCATTACTATACAAAAAATATATATATTTACTGCTATCAATGGACGTCGATGAGTCCAACCACGTGCATCCGTGCGATCCGTCGCCCGCGTGCTTCTACGTCTTTGTGATCTACAATCCCACCAGTGGTGGAGGCAAAGCGATGGAGATCAAGGACGAGGCGGTCAGCGAACTCGCGCTGCTGAGCGCGCGGCTCCCCCACGTGCACGTGGCGGTCACACAGACGAGTGCGACGCCCTTTCTGCAGCTCGAACACCTCCCGGCCGCCCCCGCGGAGCGCACGACGCCGACGGACCACCGAGCGGCGGTCCGCTGTTACCTCATTGCGACGGAGCGGCCGCAGGATGGCGGGCCAGTCGCCGCGCACGCCACATGGCTGTCCCTCCACGCACACTATGGCGCGGAGGGGGAGGGAAGGACCCACGCGGCGGGAGCCCTGCGACCCTACTGCATTGCCGCCATCGGCGGCGACGGCACACTCGGCGAGACGATTGATGGCGTCTGCAAAGGCGCGCTACGCGCCTACACGTCGCTGGTGCAGGCGCACCGGCAGCGCGCGCCGCTGGTGGGCCCCGCGCCGCCGCGGCCGCTCAACCACTCGCAGTGGTACTACCTCCGCGCGCAGCGGCAGCACCATGTGCTGCGGCACTATCTGCTGCCCGCCGCCTTTCTCTACGTCGCGGCCGGCACCGGCGGCGACTTTGCGAAGCTGCGCATCTGTCTGCGCCGCGGCCGCGAGCTCGCCGGCGCGCTGCTGGACGTGGCGCAGCGCTACTTCGCGTGGAAGCGCCCATTCCACCCGTCGGCAGCCCGCGGCGGCTACCGCGTCGTCCACGTCGATGTAGGCCGTGTGACGCTGCCGTTGGCGGCGCGCCCGCCGCCGCCCGCGCACCCGTCGCGGTGTCCGCGCGCGCCGCTCGAAGAAGAGCACACCTTCTTTTTCTTTATCAACGTGGCGTCGATCGGACTCTCAGCGCAGGTTGTTGCGCGGACGGAGTACTACAAGACGATTTCCATTCTGTCGCTGTTCGGTGGCACCTTCATCTTTTTCTTGGCCTCCGCCGTCTCCTTTCTGATGTCCACCTCTACGATCCTGCGGCTCCTGTCTCTGACCTCGGCGCCGCTGGCCACGCTGGCCCCCACGCGGCACGAACAACACGATGAGCTCGATTTCAGCGTACTGGACGCGGCGCTCGAACAGTCTTTGCTGGACACCTTTTTCCCATCGCAGCCGACGGCGGTGGCGACAACCCATGAAAGGCTCATGGACGAGCTCGGCCTGGACTACTACCACTCTTCGTTTTATGAAGCCGACCGCGCGACCGATGCGAACGCGACCGTGACGGTGGGTGCGTACACGCCGCAGGACAACACGGAGGCCCACTTTTTGCTCGACCAGCCCGCGCCGAGCGCGGACGTCGAGACCGGGCGGTCGCCGGCCGCCGCACTGCGGTGGGTATCGGTCCCTTCCTTCATCTTGATGGTGTGCATCGGCCGCTACTTCGGCGGCGGCATCCAGTGCGGCCCCTTCGCGGACCCGACCGACGGACTCCTGACCGTCACCAACTGGACGACGCGTTACTTCAGAGAGGCGCAGGACGGCGTGGTCGATGCCGGGCGGCACGACGCGGGCCCCCTCTTTTCTCTTGTCCGCACGTTTTGGTATCTGTACAACGGCCGCCACCTGCTGTGGCCGCACTGCACCTGCAGTTTCAGCGGCAGTCGCTACATTGTGCACCACCCACCGCGCGGCGGGACGGGGGAGGGAGCAGAAGCAGCACAGCAGGACATGAATGCTGTTTATCTGGAGGCGGACGGGGAGATCCGTGGGACGCTGCCGGCCGTCATCGAACTGAGCGTTCAAATGCCCTTTGTCATGCCGACTGAGGAAACAATCAATATTCAAAGTGTAAAGGATTCTTTTTTCGACCAGTATTATGATAAAAAAACATATACGGGTAATAATCATAAGAATAACACAGTCACATATTGGGTGCGACGTGTGAAGAGCAAAGCCAAGATTTGGTATCACCGAATCACCAAAACAAAACGAGGGAATAACAATAATAATAATAACAACGGTTTCAAAACAGAGTACATGTTCTCTGTTGTGTAGACTATTATATTTACAATGTGCAAAAATGTGTGACATCATTCAAAAAAAGTGAGAGAGAAAAAAAAAGGAAATGCAACTTTGAGCTCATATACCCACAACTTCATAGTATTCTTTTTTTTTTCATGCGATATAATATGTTTTCCTCCTCCCACACTCTCCCCCTTTTATTTATTATTATGTTTTCTTCTGCTGCTTCGCTACCACTAGTATCGTCTTTAGATTGTTGTTCTATAGATTCTCTCTTTTTTTTACATTTTTTTTGCTTTTTTGTTTTATTACTTTTTTTTTAGACTTTAGATTCAAACACATTTCGATCATACACACACACCAAATAACAATAAAAAATGATATTTATAGAGCCGGAGGTAGATTGTTTCGACATTCGCCTCAACAAGATTGCAGTGCCAAAACCTTTGTTGAGTCTCGCCACACCAGGTGCAGACGAAGCCGCCCTGTATCATAATAATAAGGATAAAATAGTCTTGCTGCAGCACCACAGTGCAAAGAAGGATACGGATGCGCCCTCGCCCTTTCAAAAAGATCAGTATAGCTTCCTGCGCGAGCCCGGCTGTGAGGCGGGGGCAGAAGCGCAGAAGCAGGTGGAGGAGACAGCGAAGGTGAACGATAATAATCTGATTCGCTTGAGTGCACACCAACGGTTGACCGCCACGAATAGCACAAACAATGACAATCCGCATCCTAATCAAAAGGAGCTGGAAGTGCGGGCGGTGCAGAAGGCTCTGTCTGAAATTCTTCACAAACAGTTTTGTTATGAGTCCGACTTCACACTCGAAAACATCTTTATTCTCGCTGTCACCCACAAGGCGGCGCCGCCGTCGCAGGCATCTGCCGCCGAAACCTTTCATACGCATCATGCGAATCATGCGGCAGCCAGTTCTTTACGACTGGAGGATTTGTTAAGTTATCAGCATTATTATCAATACCTACCGTTGTATTTAAAAAGCCGCACGTTCTACTCTCATCTGGGGCTCCTGTTGCCTCAGCTGGACTTTCACTACCATCCCCAAGACGAGCAGGAAAACGTGTCAACTACCAGTACGGATGCGGCTAACAAAGCTGAAGGTGCGGGAAAAGAGCCGAAGGATAAGGAAAACTACACCCGGGTGCGGGTGCCGCTCTTCTACGACTCGTACTATATCCTCCTCCCAGCACTCACGGCGAAACAAAAGCAGCTCTATGAGCGAGCTCAGCGGACGTGGGGGCTCCTCCCCACGTCGGTCAATCCGTCGTCGAAGGCGGAGGAAGAAGATGCAGCCGACACAAAAGATAAGAAGCACACAAGTAAAGAAGAGGATAAAGAGATGCTGCACTTCCATGTCGTGGATGGAAAGTTCGCGCACTTTGTGTTAGTCGATGAGGAGGAGAAGGAGGAGGGGAACCCCTTTTTCTTCGACCCGAGTGTGGCGGTCACCGGCCTCCACCGCACGGATGGTGGGCGGCACGTCGGTGGGGAAAGCACCACGTACAAAATCAACAAGGAGGATGCCACGACGGATAAGGATACCCGCGTAAAGGACCGTGTGGAGGCGGAGAGACGGCGGGAAATCAAGCGGGCCTTGCACTTCTCGGTGTACAAGCTGCCCTTGACCAACTTCACGGACGAGGAACAGAAGGTGTACATGAAGGAGCGGGAGCGGTTCCGACTGCTCGACTACTATTTTGACCTCCACCAGGGGGAGGAGGCGGATGGAGAGGCCGCGGGGGGCGTGCTGCAGCAGCTGTACAAACAGCGTGAGACGCAGCTCAACAATACCTTTCAGGGACTGATGGCGCAGGACCAGCTCGCCTCGCAGTCGCAGCAGCAGACTGCCACACAGCCGCAGCTCGCGGGGTTGATGGAAAAGGTCAACCAGATCCTAACGAACTACGTGTCGCAGAGGGTGTGGGTGGAGGACGAGGAGCCGAATGACAGCGCTAAAAAGAAGGCGAACGAAGGAGCGGAGGAAGCCGCCGCCGCCCCCGATGCGGCGCGGAAATCGGAAACAGAGGCCCGCACGAGCCCGGTAGTGGAGGTGAAGGAATCGAACCCAACGGAGAAGGAAGACGCGAGCGGCAAACGCAGCGCTGCCGGGGCCGAGGCGGTCGCGGAACGCCAACCGGAAAAAATGGAGCTGGATGGGGTCGAGCAGGATCAAGGGGAGGCGGCCGTGGCGGTGAAGAAAAAGACGGTGAAGCAGAAAGGTCCGCCCGCTGCACTGCTCGCGCGCCTCCAGCAGAAGACCGCCACGACGCGTAAAAAGGCAGAAGTCGACGCCAACAAGGAAAACGAAACAGTGAGCGCCAAAACTAACAATAATAATAATAATAATAATAATAATGATAATGATCATCCGCCGCCAACCCCAATACGTTTAACGACCCGCGACAGTAACAAGATCAATGTGATAAACAACGCTAGTACGGACGGCTCCACAAAAAAAGCGTCCATTGACATCAAGGACAAGTCTGTTGAGGCAAAGAAGACACCGTCCTGCATAAGGGTGTCATTGACGGAGGAGGAAAAACAGAAGAAGCAGCACACGGAAGCTGCCGCCGCGGCAGAAGTGGCGGAAGAAAAAAAGAAAACACCGGATGTCCCCCACGCGCACCCGGTGAGGGGCATGCCGGCGTACCCCTCTGTCCGCGCTTGCAGCGTCACACGCCTCGTCTTTACCTCCGCCTTCATCGACTGCTACCACTTTGTCGTCCGCAACCAAAACAACAACGCCTTTTACTACGCGCACTCGGACCGGCCGACTTTTCTGCCCAACGCGATCAACGTGGAGCTGGAGTCGGACTTGTGCTTCCAGCCCGTGGCGCAACCGCAGCAGCCAGCGCCGCAGGTGCTGGCAGAGGAGGCGAAGCGGCAGCGGCGCAGCCACTGGTACGCGGAGCAGCTGCCGACCATGGAAGGTCGAGAGACAGAGTTTCTGAAAGAGGGGGAGGCCCATCCGCAGACAGAGCGCGCTCGGGAGCCCTCCCCGCGGCCGTGTGTCAGCAGCGGCGCCTTCCACGTCGACCCTCGTCGTGACCAGGCGCAGGCGGGGGAGGACGAAGTGGCGAAGCGGGAAAGGGATCTGCGCCGCTTCGCCTTCGGGTTCCCAGCGCGACCCGAGCCAGCGCCAGAGCCGGTGCGACAGAACCCACCGCAGCGGGACGGGCTGGTGGTATCTGCCCCGCCCTCACGCGCGCCGTCGCCGGACCCCGCCGACGTCGAGACGAGCGGCAGTGAGCGCGACCGCCGGCATCGCGAACGCGCGGCGAAGGAAGCGGAGGCAGCAGCAGCAGCAGCAGCAGCGGCAGCAGCGGCGTGCGATCTGGCGCAGCCCTTTGCGGCTCTGCGGTCGCGCACAAAGGGATTTCTGCAGCTCGACATTGCGCTCACCAGCAACAACAGCGTCAATGGCAACAACAAGGGAAGCGTGCAGTCGTTGAAGGAGAAGGGCATCCGGCTGCCAGATTTTCTGCTGCACGCGCCGGAGGCGGGCACGCAGCAGCCGAGGGACGGTGCCAAGCCGCGGACGACGACGACGACGACGATGGCGCGTCCATCGGACAGTGTGAATTTGTTCTATGCCCTCAGCCGCTCCGCGCTCGCACAGCATAAGCTGCGCAGCGGAGCCATCCGCCCGGTCATCTCTGTGAGTCTGCTGGAGGAGGTGGACGACGACGACGCTGTTGCGGGCGCGGCGGCGCCGGAGGTGGTCTGCCGCGGTCTGTCTGACCACACGTGGTTCGCGCTCCCACTTCAAAAAATTCACAATCGGTACAAGTACAAGGACAGCAGCGCGACAGCGCAGCGCGCGGCCGCCTTCATGTACCGCCAGAGCCGCCACACGGACGCGGATGGGGCGGCGAACCACATTTTTTACAACGAGCATCAGATTGAGTTCACGCCGATTGTGTTGGGGTCGACAGAAGTGGTAAGCGACGTCGGTTTGCGCTCCGCCTTCCACTTTGGTGTCTTCCCCACCCCGGAGGCGCCGCTCACCGACGGCTTCGACCATTCAGACCGTGTAGCCACTAATGGTGAAAACATGAGAGACAGCACCACCAATAACGACAACAAGAAGCAACAGCAGCAGCAGGATGCGTCTAATCTGAATAACAATAGCAAGAGCAATAAGCCGGAGCCGATGGTCTTTGATTTTACAGCTAAGGGAAAGGATGCGAATGCGAATGCGAGTACGACTAAACCGGAGCCAATGGTGTTTGACTTCTCAGGTAAAGACAATACTACTACCAGTAGTAATAAAAATACGACGACGACAAGTACCGCCAAGGATTTGGCCGCGCGACGCGCCGCTATGCGAAAACCCAACAGTCTCTTTTCGGCGCCGCACCGATCGACCGCCGCCACCACGCTCCCGCCGTCACAGGCGACTAGTAATAATATGCGGAGTTCATTTCAAACCAATTTGAACAACAGCACTTTCGGTTACCGCCGGAAAGTGTCTGTGCAGCCTCCCATACGGGCCTTTGTGTATTCACCGGTGAACGATAATAATAATACTAATAATCAGAATAATAGTAGTAATAAGAGAATCAACTTCGATGATGTTCCGGTTGGTGGGAGCTCTACAAATCATAACAATAATAATAATAATAACTTCCAAAATAACAATGCCAACAACCGCTGCACCGTGAACTTTGACGATGTGCCTGTTGGCGGCAGATCCACCGGCAATGACATGCGCGCCGTGTTCACCACGCTCAATATGATGAATCCGAACCTCAATAATAACATGAACAGCACGCCCCTGCGACGTAGCTGCACACCTCCGCCACGCCTCAATGGGAATAGTTTTCAAAACGCTATGCATAATAATAATAATAATAACAATAATAACAGTAATAGTAATAGAAATACGCTTAATGATAACAAGAATATGAATCGTCGAAAGTCTTTCACGCCGCCGCCACCGCTGCGCCTTTCTTGCTTCAATTGGAATAATAATAATAATACCTTTCAGCAACAAGTTCTGAATACGAACTGCTACAACCCGCCATCGATTGAGAAGGAGTACAACATGAATAGTAATCATCATCCTCATCAGAACAGTAGCAATAACAATAACTTTGGCAATCGCTGCTCTGCGTCCTTCCATACGCCAGAAGAGTACATGAATAGCAATCATAACAATAATTTTAACTACAATAATAACAACAACAGTTCGCATAGCTTTACGATCCAGCGGACACCTTTGAAGGCGTTCGGCACGAATAATAATAATAACAATAACTATAATAATAATAATTTTAATAATACTAATAATAACTTTAATGACCGGTTTTCTGCTCTTCCAAATAGAGATTCTTTTTTTGCAAATAATAATAATAACAATAATAACTTTAATAATCATAATAACAATCGTACTACCATGAACTATGACGATATGCCTGTCGGAAGAGGTGGCATGGGTAATAATTATCAGAATAATAATAATAATAATAATAATAATAACAACAACTTCAATAGTAGTAGTAATAATAACAATAATAACTTTAATAATCATAATAACAATCGTACTACCATGAACTATGACGATATGCCTGTCGGGAGAGGTGGTGTGGGTAATGGTTTTCAGAATAATAATAATAATAATAATAATAATCGTACCACCATGAACTATGATGATGTGCCGGTTGGAAGAGGCGGTATGGGTAATATTTTTCAGAGTAATAATTATAATAATAATAACCGTACCACCATGAACTATGAGGATATGCCCGTTGGACGAGGTGCTATCGCTAATAATGCTCAGAGCAACAATGCCAACAACCGCTTCACAGTGAACTTTGACGACGTGCCGGTCGGCAGCAGATCGACTGGGAACCCTTTTAATACGACAAGTCACGGCAACAACGCGCCCTTCGGTCAGCAGTACACGTTAGGGACGCAGCGCGATGGGCAGCACTATGGCAGCGCTCAGTTTTGTTTGAACGAGTACAACGATGCGCGCGCGCCTGTGTTCTCGTCGAATCCCTACAATAATAATGCGGAGCAGCTCTGGAAGCGAAGTAGGGGACGAACCGCCTTTGACGTTCTCCAGAGCGCTCACGAGCGGCGCTCACAGCCCTACGCGTGTCCGCCGCCGACGTCAGCGACCACCGCGGCCCGCGTGGCGCCTCGCTTTGCGTTCCTCCGTCGGGGCGGGAGCAGCACCACCGCTGCTGCGCGGACAACAGCAGCAGCAGCGGCAGGCCGGAGCCGCGGCATGGCGGCGCCGCGGTTCACCGTCCCGCGGCGTGGCGCCGCGCAGCCGAAGATGACCATTCGGGAGCGGCTGGAGCTGCGTAAGCGGACGATGGAGCGCGCGCAGAACGCCTCGGGGCTGGAACACGAGCTCCGGAAGAACTATCTGTTGGGAAATGATGTGAAGAGGCTGCGGAGCGAGGTGACCTTCGACCTGCCCACGCCATCGCCCACAACGCTGAGCGGCGAGACGATGGCCGCGCGCTGGAACCGGCTGTACCGCCGCTACGCGCAGGCCGCCGCGGACGCACACCCCACCGTGCAACAGCTGGATCTGCCGTCCTACCTCCACTTCCAAAACGTCCATCACAAAAGTGGGTCTGATAGCGCGGCAGGCGGCCTCGACGTCGACGCGCGGCTGGACGCGTACGGCCGCAAACTGAAGCAGCTGCAGCGGCTCAGAAACGCGAACAACCGTGGCAACCCGCAGCAGAACTTCGACGGCGTCAACGTCTCCTTCACGATTCGCGACATCGCGAATGCCTTTTTGTGTCTGCCGTATCTCTCTTCCTCGTCGTCCTCCGCGGCGGCGGCGGCGGCACAAGGCCTGGAGGAGAAGGACATGTGCGAGGGCGTCTTTGGTACGGACGGCCCGTCGCTCTTTATCTCCAAAAACAAACAAAAGCTGCGGAGCGGCTGGCAGAGCTACCTTGGTGCGCTGCATCTCTATCAAGCGCCTTTCTTCCTCCACCAGAACTATCACGGCGCCGAGCCGCAGCGGCGGCGGCGCGCCAACCAGTCGATGCTGGCGGAAGCGCAACGGGTGATGGTGATGGTGCTGCGCGTGCCGCACTATCCAAAGATGCGGCTGTGCGTCGCGATCCATCACATGGAGGACTTCATCAGGATCTTGCAGCAGCAGAAGCTGCCGCGCTGGTTGTCCATCTCGGACGAAGAGCGGTGGTGGCGTGAGCGGGATTTTTTTTCACGCAGCGACCCCACGCGTACGAATGAGACGAACTACTTCAAGCTGAACTCGGACTCGGAGGAGGACGACGCGGACGGTGCGGCGGTCGGCGGCGCGCGCAGCGGCGCCAACCGCATTTCCCTCTCGGCGGACGGTCGCTCCTACCTGGAGGAGGTCACCACGTCGTACCTGTTCGGGCTGATCCAGCGCAAGTCGCAGAAGCGGGTTGCCTTGACGGAGCAGCGCGGCGCGCCGGCGGCGGGCGGTGCCGCGGGCAGCAGCTTTGACGCCATCCTGCAGAACAACTTCAACTTCTACAAGAGGTACAAGCAGCAGCACGTGCGCGAGGGGCTCTGCTTCACCTTCGCGCACCGGTGGCAGATCATCCTCTCGGAGACGCGCGACACACTGACGTACGTCCGCCACCGCGCGGAGGCGGAGGTGGGCGGCCCGCCGCCGCGCGCGACGTCCACACGGAACACCCGTGCGCGCGCCCCGGCGCCGCCGGGCAGTCTGCTGCAGACGCTGTATCAGTGCGTGCACCGCGACGGTCGCAACGCGCGCAACATCATCTTCACATCGCCGCTGTTGGCGGACCCGGCCGCGTGCTACGGCCGCCTGTCGTTCCTCTGCAACCGCCTGTTTGCCTACGCCCAGATGGAGCGGCAGGTCGCGACGCTCGCCACGCTGCGCAACTACATTCTTTTGCGGCGCCAGACGGATACGCGGCGGGAGGGGGTGCTGCGGATCTGTGACGAGGCGCGGCGGTGCAGTCTGAAGAATAAAACGGAGGCCATGGTCTTTGATTTCACGGACAAGGAGCAGAAGAATGCGACGAGCACCACCACTGCTACTGCGGAGAAGAACGCTAAGCCGGAGCCAATGGTGTTTGACTTCACGGACAAAAACAATAATACGAATAGGAAGAGTACCGCCATGGACTTGGCCGCGCGGCGCGCCGCTATGCGCAAGCCCAACGCCCTCTTCTCAGCACCGCACAAGGCCACAGGCGCCGCTGCCACGCCGCCGCCGCAGCAGACGAATAACACAAACACCACTAATAATCATCCGCGTCCAAAAGCGGTGGCCATGGTGTTCGATCTGACGGACAAGGGAACGGCGCAGCCGGCCGCGGCGGCGTCGGGCCCCACCGACAGAGAGAAGGTGGACGATCCACATGGCAGCCGCAAAAACGCCATCGCACCGTACAGCTACGCGTCCGACCTCACTGCAGTGGCCGCGCCGCCGCGCGGCGACGCCCTCGCCGTGTTGGATGCGAAGGACGAGTTCGGCGTGCTCCTGCACTTCGCGCTGCAGCCGCCCACCGGCGCGTCCCCGCAGACGCCCGGCGCGGCGCTGACGCTGCGGCCGCCGCTCGTCCAGGCGCTCTCGACGGTGCCCCTCGCCACGGACAGCGCCGCGACGCGCGCGCTGGTGCCGCCGGTCGTGGCGGCGCGGCCGGCGCTGGCGCTGACGCCGTCGATTCATCAGGTGCAGCAGCTGCTAATATGGCAGTTTGAGTTCCACCAGCAGCGCTATGAGCTCTTCCCGCTCGCACTCAGTAAGGCCCAAATCGGAGAGCAGCTGCACACATCTCGGGAGGCAGCAAATAGCAGTAATCATAATAATCAGCATAATGTGTATGCAATCTCCGCCTTCTCGCGCTTTTTGGTGCTGCATTTGTTGAAGTTTTCGTTTCTCTTTCCGGTCGACTACACGAGTTTTGGGAGGAACAGTCATACGAACCTGAAGGACAACCTCTTCTTGCGGTATCAGCTGGAGACCCAGCAGCAGCAGGCGCGTGACGGAGAGGGGACGCGTGGTGGGAGTCGAGTGTGGTGTTTTCTCTGGCGCTGGAGCCATTCGCGCAATCTCCTCGTGTTGTGCCTCTCCATTCTTGTGACTTCGAACCCGTTCTTTTACTGCTGCGTGGCGCTACTGGGCCTCGGTGTATACTTCATCGGCCAGTCGATCGTCCACTTGCTCGGCCTACAGCAGTACTTCTCGTGGTGGAATAAGAATAATAAGGTGTCACATTGTAAAAACTCGCGACTCGCGCTGCCGTTGGTTACGGAAAATGAATCCCTCTTGTACAACAACAGCGAGGCCGTCATGGAATCTTTGTTAGAGGAGATCTTCAGTGCCGACGCGAACCAGGATAACAACTGCAGCGTTGGGACGCCGAAGCAGATCCTCTTGAATCGTATTCTGCAGTTTCAAAATGCCTTTTATTATTGCATCAGTCGTCTGACGCTGTTCCTAAAAGGGCACTCGCCGCTGCTGTCACTGCTCACCGGGCTGCTCTTTTTGAGCTACCTCGTCCTGTACGCTGTGTACGGACACGCCATGGAGGTGCTTCTTTTGGTGCTGTTGCCGCATTCGACGAGTGACTTGCAGAGCCGCAGCGTGTATCAACTGGGACTGATCGTCCAGCGTACGGTGCATAAGGGGCTGGCCGTCCTGCGCACGCATACGAGTGCGAATGCAGTGGATTACTTTCAAAGCCGAATTGAGGCGCTGAATCGGACCCTCACATCTGCGAGGGATAGCCTTTACGCGGGGCATGGCGTGCGTGGGCGCACGGCCGCCGAGGAACAGGAAGTCATGAAGTACAACAAGCACAACAAGAATTTCTATGCGACGGCGACGACGGCAACCACGCAGTGGGTCTCTTTCGTGACGGACACCATTTCGTCCTTTTGGGGAGGTGCCAACTCCAACGCCGACGTGAACGCGCAGAAGAAAATATCAAACTATACCTCCATTTTCGGCCACCCGATCCCCGCCGATCCGAACCAGGAGGATGCCGCAACGCGTGCGAATGGGGTCAAGCATTTCTATCAGAATAATAACTACTATGCGTACTACGACGACCCGTGGGCGGCGCAGGACGAGGAAGCACATGCGCAGGACTATCAGACGGTGGCGCACCACAGCCCTCAGCAACCGGTCGGCAAGCTCTGGAATTCGAAGGAGGTCGCGGAACTCTCGCTCTTTGAAGAAACATCTCTTTTGATTCAGAAACTGTATCAATCACTACAAAGCAATAATACAAATACAAATAATACGAATGCGACTACATTGTATGATCCATCATCGTTGCCATTGTTTCTACGCACGATTTATTATAACCCTCTCAGTTATTTTCTTTGTTATGTACTGTTTTGCTACATTGTCACGTTTATGCTTCCCATGTCGCCTGTTCGAAAGATCATAAATTTAATGATTCGGACGTTTATTAATGATGATAATTTGAGTCGAAGACCTCCGCTCTCTTATTAATGGCGGTTGTTGTTGTTATTGTTGTTGTTTTTTACACATCCACGAAAGAGAGAGAAGAAAGAAAATATTTGTTGATAGATCGATAGACGCTATATCCATACACTTTAGAATAACTTTTTTTGGTGTTTCCATTTTCTATAAAACGATGCGCTAATGTATACGCACTACCGCTTAAAAAGAAAAATTCGAAAAAAGGTGTTTTTTTTTTCTTCTCATCGTCAAAGTTTTGATACTGTCTTCCATGTTCTTTTTATGTTTCTCTCTCTCCCCTTTTCCCCTTCTTTTTGTTTTTTGTTGTTTTCTCAAGGATAATAATAATAAAAATAATGCGCCAACGACAGGCACCCCCGCAGACGATGGACGAGGGCGTCGCGAGTGAGGGCGCGATGACGTATGGATACAACTACACGACGAACACCACAACAAACGTCACGGCCAACGCCACAGCTATGGTGGACGAGGCAGCGGAGCAAAAAAGGCGGCGGCGCGCGGAGAACCGGGAGAAGCTGCAGGTGCTGATGGCGAAGGCAGAAGCGCTCAACCGCCAGCAGGCCATGTATCAGAACTATCGCAATGACTTCTTTGAACAGATTCGCGAAAATGGAAAGAGTCACCAGAACGATGGTAGTGATGAGAGGCAGCCGGTAACCGATGAAACTGAGTTTTATACCGAAACATCCCACAACAAGCGCGATGGGGACTTAAAGAAGAGCCGCAAACAGAAGCCGACAAGTAAGGCGATGAAAACATTGAAGAGTACAGATTTTTTAGATTTTGATGAAAAGTTTGGCGGCCGTCTTTTTAACTATGTCGCATTGGCGTTGGTTCTCAGTGCACTCTTTTTGTTTTACTGCATGTGGTTTACAGATTGGATTCGCTAAACAAACTTATCCAATAATACTATGATTCTAAATCAAAATGAAGACATTTAATTTAAAAAAAAACGACTAAATAATTATTACGTTGTTATTGTTGTTTTCCGCACGTGTGTACGAACGTGCGTGTATGTGCTTTCCTTTTTTTCGATCGTATGAATTATGGACATCGTTTCACCTTTTTCTTTCAATTGCAGATTGCGCGTGCGCTTATTCATTTTACCGCGCCGGTGCTTCTTGTCGTTAAAAAGAAACGAAAAATTCTCTCTCTGTCTCTATCTATCTATCTACTTATTTTATGTTCTTCATATTCCCCCATTTAGTGTAAGAGAAAAATAACTTATTTCTCTTTTTTTTTTAGAGCGAATCACTTTCAGTTATTTATACCTTTCTTTTCCTGTGTGTGTGTGCGTGTACAATTATTTATATCTGCGTCTGTATTTGCATTATCATTTTATCATTATATTATTATCAATATTATTATTTATCTGTATAGACACAAAAATGTCTGACTACGAAGACGACTTCGATGACTCCGATAGCCGTCGGTCTTCTTCCTTCTCGTCCTCCTCCTCTTCGGATCTTCCGGTGGCCGTGACCGTCTTGCCGCCGCAGCCGCCCGCGCTCCCGCCGTTGGCCGCGACCGGCGCAAACGCGAACAACACCTCCGAGCCCCCGCGCAACTCCATCAGCGCCCCGCGGCTGGTCGCGCCGACCGGCCAGCGCAACAACTCGTCCAGCTCCGCGCAGAACAACAACAGCACCAGCACCAGCAGGAGTATCCACCAGTCGAACATGACGACGGCGGAGATCATTCTCTCGGAGAAGGACGAGGCCGAGCGGCGGCGGCAGAACGCCGCGGGCGCGCCATTCGATGTGTTCGACCATCTGCAGAGCGCACAGGCCAACCGCGCGGCGCCGCGCGGCTCCGTGCCGAGCACCAAGAGCAAGAATTCCATCTCCGGCGCGCCGGCGCGCGACATGCTCTCGCCGCTTCACTCGGCGGACGCGGCCGGCGTGCGGCTGCCGCTGCCGGCGAGTGAGCGCAACTCGCCGCACTGCAGCGTGGGCTCCGACATGGATGCGTCGTCCGGCGACCCGCAGCGGCAGCTGGACCAGGCAGAGAAGCTCGCGATCGTGAAGACGCAGCAGGACTGCTCCAGCTCCTACGCATCCTCCGTCCCGGACTCCTCCAGCAGCCGCGTCAGCAACGCCTCCGCGGGTGCACATGGGCTGCCAAAGGTCGTGAGGCATCCACGCCGCCGCCGCCGCGGCGCACGCCCACGCCGTCGCCGCCGTCCACGCCCATCACGCCATCCACCGTGACACCGCCTACCCCGCGCACCCCGACGCCGCGCACTCCGACGCCGCCACCGTTGTCGCTGCCGCCGCTGCCGAACCCGGCGGCGAAGAAGAAGCGGCGCGTCGTTGATGCACATGTGGGGCAGACGGACGACGTCACCAGCTTCCAGAACGACGGCCAGCTGCCCTCCGCGCGGATGAAGAAGAAAAAGCAGAGCATCGGCTCCGTCGTCACGCCCAGCGCGGAGGACGCGATGCGCCAGAACCTGCTCAAGCAAATCCGCGTGGTGAAGAGCTCCATCCACGACTGGAACACCAAGATAGATGCGCTCGGCGCGGCGGGGGAGCAGAGCCGCCGGCAGAACCAGCGGCGTGGCAACAAGGGCGACGAGCAGCGGTCGCATCTCGTGGCGCAGCGCACACAGCTAGAGGCGGAGAACCGGCGGCTGGAGGAGCAGCGCGCCCTGAAGGCGGAGGGCGGCGACGGCACCGGTGTGCTCGTGCTGGTGCAGCGCGCGGAGGACCAGCTCAAACAGAAGCAGCAGAAGCTCGCCCAGATGCGGGATGCGCTGCGCCAGATGAGCCGCCGCGACAAGCGCGCCGCGCACACCATCGAGGAGCAGTACAAGCGGCAGCCGTCAGAGGAGGAGCTTCAGGAGAAGATCGTGAACGAGAACATATACAGCCAGGCCGGCATCGAGAACCGCCGCCGTGAGCTGATGCGGCAGATCCGCGAGACCGTGAAGACAAAAGATGCGCTGCAGGAGAAGTGCGACAAGCTGCAGAAAGACGTCGACGCGCGGCAGGTCAACATCAACGTGAAGGCTTACATGGAGCTCAAGGCGCAGCATGAGGCGAACAACAAGACGCTGGAGCGGCTGCGCGCGGCGATCGCGGTCTACACCGCCGCGGTGAAGGAGCCCAGCGGCCAAACCCCGCGCCGCCAGCCGAGCGCGGCGATCAACGTCGAAATGGACGAGAACGATTTGTTAGATGAGTTCTTCAAAAAGCAGCGCGCCGCGCTGCTCAGTGAAATCGACGAACTGAACGTAAAGATCCGTCAACGGGAGGATAAGATTTATAGCAATAAAAACAACGGCAAGCCGCCCCCGGCATCCGAGGCAGTGAGCGCCACTCCGATGCGCAAAGTATCTCGGGCGAGCGACAGGGAGGTATCGCCGCGGAAGGGAAAGGCGCGCACTCCATCGCACGACTCGCCGCGCACGCCGCAGATGAATAAAAAGGCGAACAACAACAACGTGGGGAAGAAGCGCACCTCCGCGCTGAGCTCCGCTGGCGACCGCAACAATAAGAACAACAAGAACAAGCCGAGGAAGGACAGCAACAACAACCATCACGCGGAGCTCGAACTGCTCCTCGATGAACGAAGGACTAGCAGCGCCCCCACGGCCATCAGTATACCCAGTGGAGAGGGCAACAACCATGATGCGGATAACCACGACGCCTCCGGCGCCAAGCGGGTGATCAACTCCAAGTACAAGCAAGCGGAACTGAACCCCATCGAGTTGAAGGAAAAGTTCCGCGGCTATGGCAGCTCCGAGGTCGTCGATGAGGCCGACGATGATGTGCTGCGGGACAGTCTGAAAGATATGTTGGATAACTTGGATGGCAAACAGAAACACTTAGCGCATCTCAATGAGGAGGATATTGAAATCTCGGACGAGGCCTCACTCGAGCCAACCCCGCTGCCGTCATCGAGGCATCCCAAGGGCGGCGACAAACCCACACCGAAGAACGCGAGGCGTAATAGTAACCATGAGAGCGACATCATGGACGAGGATGGCGATGGCGACGATGTAGATGGTGAAGAGGCTGGCGCGTCGGGTCGCGCAACACCGTTATGGCTCCGCGTGTAGGCGCCCGGAGAGGACGAAGATAATACAACAAAAAAAAAAGTATACACACCTTTTAAAAAAATATATATAGATTATCATTACTCTTTTTCCTTGATTTATTGTACTAGAAAGAAACATGCTTTTCGTTTTTTTTTTCTCTTGTTATGTCTTTCATCCTTTAAAATCATAAAATGTATATGTATATCGATATATATATATATATGAATATATATGTGTGTATTGTATATAATGAGCACTCCCAGAAACAACAAGTAACATTACTCTTCCCTATCAGTTTAAAACAAACAAAAAAAGAAGTAAGAAAAAAGAAAAGAGCATAATAAAAAGATAAAACGTCTTTCAAATGTACAAATGTGTGTTCAGTACGCTTACTCGCACTGCATCTCCTTCTCTCTCTCTATCTCTCTTTTTCTTTTCGTTTTTCGGTTTTTGCGAAGCCCCCCTCAACCGAATTAAAAGAAAGAACCAAAAGCAGCGCACCATGGCCACAGCGGCGGCGCCAGCGCCCAAGACAAGCGAGGTACAGCACGCGCCGTGGGTAGACGTCGTGGCGGGCGGCAGCGGCGGCAGCATTGCAAAGAGTCTTCTGAGTCCGTTCCAGCGCATCGTCGTGCTGCAGCAGCTCGGCGAGCACCGGCAGTACAACTCTATGGGCAAACTCATCCGCCACATCTACGAGAAGGACGGGCTTCGCGGGTTCTGGAAAGGCAACTGGACGAGCATGATTCTCCGCGTGCCGTACAGCGGCATCCAGTTCCTCCTCTACACACAGACCAAGTTCTTCTTTCAGAACCACTTTGTCGGCGCGGCGGCAGACCCGTCGCGGCCGCCGAGCGCGAACGCGGAGATGGTCGAGAAGTTCGTCATGAAGTGCGGCGCCGGCGGCATCTCCGCGACGGTGGCGGGCGCGCTGGTGTACCCCGGCGAGGTGGTGCGGCTCCGCCTCATGTCCGGCGACCCGCAGTACCGCAAGATCATGGCGACCGTGCGCTCCGTGTACAAGGAAACCCACTCGCTGAAGAACTTTTACAGCGGCCTCGGCGCCTCCCTTATGCAGCGCGTGCCAGACATTTTGGTCAGCTTCGCGACTTATGAGACCGTGAAGTACGCGATCATGGACCACCCCGGCGTTGACTTCTACTTCTTCCAGCCTCTCTTTGCGGCCTACCACCGCTACCGCGGCGCGGGGGCGGAGGTGGCGCAGGGGGAGCGCCGCGTGAAGAACATCGTCGCGACGATGGCGGGCGGCTCCCTCGCCGCCCTCGCCTCCATCGCCGTCGCCTTCCCACTCGACGTGGCGAAGCGGCGGCTCGGCATGTCCGGCATGCTCAAGTCGCAAAAGCGCTATAGTGGTGTGAGGGATGTGCTGCGCACCATCTACGCGGAGGAGGGCGTGCGGGGGTGGTACGCCGGCGCGAAGGTCGAAGCCCTCCGCTGCGTCCCACAGGTCGTGCTCATGTGGTTTCTCATCGAAGGCATCCAGGACTACCTGACGAAACACGTGTGAGGGGGAGGGATGGAAAAAAAAAATAGAAAACAATCTTCCCTCAGAGGGAGGGGGGGGGAAGACTGCGTGCGTGTGCATCCACCGGTAGCATGCTTGTATAGATTATATAAAGCTAATTAACGTGTATAGAAAAACATACATATATTTGTAAATGCTAATAAAAGTAAAATGGGAGTACCACTCAATTCTTTTTTTTTTTGCGTTGCTTTTTTTTTTTTTTGAGAATCTATCCATTCTGTATGTACACACATTACACGAGAGAATAAACCCGGGTGAAAAAAAAAACTCTACAGTGAATTCTTCAAAAAAAAAAGTATTTCTCCTCTTCTCTTCTATTATTCCTATCATCTGTAACAACAAAACAGCAACCAAAAAAAAAGCTCTTTTATTATTATTATTATTATTATTATTATTCATATTTTTCTTTTACAAATAAGAAAGAAAAAGAAAAAAGAGAGAGCCATGCAGCAGGAAAAAGCCGAAGCCTATCTGCTCGAGATGGTCAGTCTTCTGCAGTCGCAGGGGGAGGCCGTGATCAGCAGCCAACTAGAAATCATCGTGCGCGAGCTCTCCGTGCGGCACTACCACGAGGCCTCCGCCGTGCTGCTGCAGCTCCTGTTGACGGAGCTCACGCAGACGGCGGCCGACACCGACCGCTATAACTTCATCCGCGCCCACGCCTTCGAGATCCACCAGAACCTCATCCTCTCCATTCGCGCGGACATCTCACCGATTGTGTATGTGAAGATGGTCGACCTCATTGCTTTTGCGCAGCTGCATGCCGCCGGCGCCGGCGCCTTCGACGACGCGACCTATCAGAAGGCCCTCGGGTTGGTGGAAAGCGCCCAGCGGTCACTGAGCGGACAGGGCAGCCTGCAGGGCCGCCACGCCGCGCAGTGCATCCACGCGCACCTGCTCCTCGAGCATACCATGCACGATGAGGCCGCCGTCTTTGCGGCGCTGCGCGCGCACCAGCCGGCGGCGGCGTCGACGCCGCAGCTGACGTTCCAGGAGGCGGTGCGGCTGCTGTCGGCGGTGCCCGGCAGCCCGCCGCACCAGGCGCGCAAGCTCCTGGAGGATACGGAGCAGTTCGCCAACTCGCTGCAGCTACATGACGTGGAGGCGGTGCTGCTGTATCTCCTGAGTAAGGCGCGCGGAAAGGACTACGAGCTGCGGCGGCAGTACACCCTTTACTACCAGAACAGCTTTGACATGCTCAACTGCATGAAGAAGGCGGAGATGCAGCTCACCGCGGTGGAGCGGCAGCAGCTGGCGTACAAGACGATTCTCTGTGCCTTCCTCAGCGACAGCATCTTCAACTTTGGGAAGTTCATGCAGTGCGAGGAGCTCCACGACGCGCTGCAGGCCGCCGCCGCGCGGCACGCCGCGGCGCCGAACATGGGCTGGGCGATGCAGTGGGTTCAGCAGTGCAGTGAAGGCGAGGTCGACGCCTTCGAGGCCTACTTCGCTCAGCACCGCGCGGTGATCGAGGAAGCGATTGTTAGCTTTGCCTTCGGCGGTGGTGCGCGGACGGAGCTGCAGGCCCAGCAATGCGAAGAGATCTTCGCGTCCATCTTCAAGAAGGTGCGGCTCATGGCGCTGCTCCACCTCATTTTCTACACCCCCATCCACAAATGTGTCTTCACCTTTCAGCAGATCGCGGAGCGCTGCCGCATCCGCGAGTCGGACGAGGTGGAGCTGCTGCTGCTGACCGCCATGGCGCAGGGCATTGTGCGCGGGTCCATGGACGGCCTGACGCAGACGGTGACGCTGTCGTGGGTGGAGCCGCGGCTCCTCGGCCATCGTGAGGTGCGCGAGCTGGCGGAGCATATGCGCAGCTGGCGCACGCACACAGAGGCCGCGCGCGCGCAGGTGCACGAAGCCATCTTAGAGGTCCATGCACAGCAGCAGGCCCAGATTTGAACATGCACACACGGATAACAAAGTAATTCTTATTATTATTATTATTATTTTTGAAAGAGAAAAAAGAGAAAAAAGGAGAGAAGATAGAGAGAGAAAGAGTGTGTGCGGAGGAGATCGAAAAGGAAGAAGCGAACATGTAAAAGAGGGTCGGTGGTCTTCTTTGTGCAGTGTTTGTTTGTGTTTCCTTCTTTTTTCTTTTTTTTTATCTTTTGTGTGTGCGTGTGTCTGTGGTATTTATTATAGAAAAAGAAGAAGGAAGAAAGCTGCAGCGGCTTTTTCGTTTCTTTCTTTCTTTTGACTTTCCCTTTGGTTGGTGTTGTTTGGGTGTGGGTGTGATCTTAGACTTTTCTTGTTATTATTATTATTATGGTGTGTATGTGTGTTTTGTATTTATCATCAGATTATTTATAATAATAATAATAAACAAAAAAAAATAAGAAAGAGCAAAGGAAGCAAAATAATCCACTGTATATGTGCGTTCTAGTAATAGTTCTTCGCTTCTTCACTTCATTTGTTTCTTTATGTATGTAATCATTGTTTCTTCTTCCTTCCTCTCCATTTTTTTCTTTTTCTTTTTCTCTATTCCTTAACAGTCGGTTTGAAGTCATATATACATTTTTTTATAAATTGTAGTTTTAGTATACCTCTATAACAAATAGAAGAAAAAAAGGAAAAGAAAAAGAAACTCTTACTCCATGTCTTCTCTCGTGTGGGAGTGCCTTGCGTGTCACCACCAGTATCCGCTGATCGATGACGACGATCGGAATAGTGATTCGTCCACTTCTTGCGCAAAAGACTATGGCTCCATAATCACCTCCTACATCGAGAAGATAAAGCAGCATCAAATGGCGCTGTCCGCGATGGCTGCCATCGACGCTCGGCTTGTGCCACGCGGCAGCACCAGCAACAAACACCTTAGTAATAACAAAAACAAGAATTCGACCATCGCCGTGCAGAACCCGGCATCGCCGCTGCCGCGCTCGGATGCCTATCCGAATCATAGCTGTAGCCCGGTGCTGCCGATCAACGAGGAAGAAGAATTGTTTGGGTCCGCGGAGGGGTGGCTGCCGCCGCTTTCGCTCGGCGGCTCACCCGTCACACCGACCCGCCCAGACACAAACACGATCCAGCAGTACATCAACGACGGCGACAAGCCCATCGCGATGGGGAGGACGTCGGCCACCGCCACCCGCCCCCCGACCGTGAAAATCAATCCAACGCTGGACATTGAAATTCTGTTTCTGCAGGATCAGATCGTGGGTAAACGGGAGATGCGCTTCTGCACCTTCTGTGACTACGTGCGCTGCGCGGAGATCCGCCAGCGGCGGCGGGTGCCCACCATCGCGGTGGACACGTACACCAGCGATGGCGAGGCGGGTGCAGCGGAGGAGCGGGAGCGGCCGTGGCAGGCAGCGCCGGGCGGCCCATCCCGCGCCAACACCCATCCTGCCACGAACCACGTACTGAACACCCCCCTGACACTTGTCAGCGCCTATGTAGGAAAGCTGTTCGCGTCGCTCTTCAGTCCGCGCCTCCCACCGCCGGTCGCCGCCGCGGCGCCCGAGCGCGACGCGCGCGCGGACAGACTCGAAAAAAAAGACCGCCGAGAGGTGGTGGAGGACGAGGATGCGGCGCTGGCCGCTGCGCTGCTGCGCGTGCTGCTGCCGCCGCCGCTGTACGGGCGGTACGCCGAGGCTCTGCCGCACCATCCCCACATACAGATGAATACACCCGATACTAACACCTCCGTGCTGACGTCGTCCTCCTCTTCCTTCGCGACCGCGGCGACGGCGGAGGGGGCGGCCCACCACAAAAAGAGGGGTGTGTCCTTCGCTACGCTGTTCCGATCGGTTGTACACGGACTGGATAAGGAGGGGATACGCGCCGCCCGGATGCGGATTGGCAAGATGATGGAGGAACTCGCAATGGAGTGTGACGAGCGCATGGAGGAAGACGACGAGGAGGACGACGGAGAACGGGAAGGAGTGGAACAAGAATCGGTAACGCGCGTGCCTCCGTCGTAACAACACCGTTTCTTTTGTTTTTGTTTTCTTTTTAATTAATTATTCATTTAGCTTGTAGAGAGAGAAAAACAAGAAATCCATGCATTATACAACTAAATCTTAAAAACAAATGCATTGGAAACACAAAAGCAAAGGTGACGATTTCTCCCTTTTTCTTCTTTCATTGTTTCTTTTTTTGTTTTGTTTTGTTTTTTTGCTTCTTTTCTGTTACCAAAGTGGGGGCATATAAATGAATGTGTAAGAACGCTTACTCCTTTTTTTTTCAGTGTTTCTTTTTTCATGTTTTCCCTTTTTTTTTTATCACGAATCCTTTTATGATTATTCATTATGATAACCATCTTTACCATCAAAACATAACACAAAAAAAGAATAGTATAATCATTTTTTCTTATATATAATACTAATACTAATACTAATACTAATACTAATAATAATAATAATAAGCATTGTGAAGGGAAGATGAATCATTTATTCATTAGTACTTCTAAGGGATAACTATACTGTGTTTGTATTCTTCATCTTCTTCTTTTTTTCCTCCACACTTTCTTTTTTCTTCTTTGTTGTCGCTCATCACGTATTCCCTTACTACGGGTTTTACCATTACTACGATCTGTGTTGTTCGTTTTTCTTTTTTACATCCACTTCTTACTTCCCTCAGAAGAAGAAAAGGCAAACGAACAGTGAAAAACAAAAGCGAAATGGAATCTTGAAAACCGTATTCATAACCGTAATGGTTCTGTTTTGTCATTAGTATATTATTGTTTGTTGTTTGTTCCCTTTTTATATATGTTCTGTTTGGTCCATCTGTACGAATATATATTTTTTTCATGTAACATGTTTGTTATTTTTTTGGTCTTTCAGTTTTTAATTATTCAACTTCATGAAAACTGTAAATACTATTTATATATATTGCTTTAAAAAAAAATGTAACATTGCATCGTAGTATGGACTCCGTTTCCCTGTAATTCTATTATTGTATATGGTATCCTCTTCCTCCCCCTCCTCTTCTTTATTCCTCATCTTGTTGTTGTTCAGCAGAAAAAAAGTGAGTAGACTCTTTCTAATTTGTTTCTCTCTCTTTTTTTTTCCGTTATCCTTTTTTTCTCCCAGTATTTGTCTAGAAAGGAAAAAAGGGGTAAGGAAAGGGGGAAAAAGAAACACAATCAGAGAGAGGTTCCTTACATATAAACACATAGAAGATACTTTTTTGAAAAGTAAACGACTTGAAAACTTATTGGTTTGCTTTTTCGCCTTTTATCCGTTTTTTAAAAACTTCTTTGTGATCCTTCTCTTTCTTCATTTTAGAAAGAAAGACGAATACAAAAGGACATCTAAAACGCCTGTACACATTATTATCTTTTTTTAATTCAATAATCACCTTTTTTTTATATATAAAGGAACTCGAAACTAAAATTTTATTCCTCTCTATACATATATAAATATATCTATAGGTGCCCACACACCGTATGGCAGGGCTGCAGTCGCACAACATATCCGTCGGCTCGGTCGCCTCGCAGTCGTCCGTTCTCAGCCAGTCCTCCGATCTGGCGCCGGGCGGTGCGGAGCCGCACCGCGCCGGCAGCACCTCCCTCCCCTACGTCAATAAGTCGCTCCTCGCGACGTCGAGCACGGACAAGAACACGTGCGTATTCTGCCGCAAAAAGAGCTACGCGCCGGCCTCGGACCGCCACGCGCCGGTGTTTGCCTTCTTCTCGCTGACCGACTGCCGCCACTACGCGTGTCAGCCATGCGCGCTCGTGCACTCGGAGAACGGTGGGCGGTCGATCCGGTGCCCGACGTGTCTCTGCGTCTCGCGCCTCGCCCAGACCGGCTCCCGCAAACGGCGCAGCGCCACCGCCGCGCCGCGCGCCGCGGGTGGAGCGGCCTCCGTCAGCAGCCGCCGCTCCCGCGACGGTGGCGCCGCGGCGGCGCACCGCCGGCCGCACAGCACAGCGCCGCTGCGCAGCGCGCTGAAGGATCCGGGCGCCAACGCCAATACGAACAGCGTGCAGTTCTCGGACGGCAGCGTGGGAGGGGGGGAGGAGGAGGCGGCGGGGCTCACGCCGGCCGCGCTCGCCGCGCTGCCGGCCGCCCCTCCAGCGCGCGGCGGCGACCGCACCGTGTCGGTGCGGAGCGACGACACGCACCAGACGGACCGCAGCAGCAGCAGCACCGCGGTGAATCTTTACAGCCTC